>VUJU01003361.1:0-26622 GCA_009835225.1 Aphis craccivora | reverse complement strand
ATCATTTTGTTCATGAAAAAAATGTTGAATTGTTCAAAAAACATTTTTTCGTAAAAATTAACATATTTGGCATTATAGCTTTTATAAAGAGTACCTACTGATATTTTCCCAATTTACTATTGTCTTTAGGGCTAATGTTATCAAATTAGACCAAACAAAGTTTAATAATAAAATACTTATGATTATCGCGCGTATAATCTTTCATTTTGTAATGTGTAGNAAAATAATGTTTTCTCAGAATTGAAAATCGGTATTTTATCGAGTAAAATGTTGAAACCGGGACAAATCGCTGTCCCGAAACACTTTGTCGGGACACCGGGACACTTGGTTAAAAACTGGTAGTGTCCCGGCAGAACCGGGACGTATGGCAACCCTAACTTATTCAAAATAAAAAATGGAGACCATTATTTATAAATTTAATAGGTATAACAACTAGTACTACCTATTTTATGATTAAGTACTCTACATTTATCATTTTTATTTTATTGCTATGTTGTTAAAAATAAAAATTTAACTAAAATGTTGAAATTAAATTAATTTAGTATCATTGAAACTGGTATAACAAATATTCGGTATAAATAATAATAATATAATAATATATGGTATTCATAAAACACGATCAAACTATTAAAATCGATAAATTTTAAGTTAATAAGAATATTTGTGATTAATTATAAATTTTATATAAGTATTAAAAAAATGATAGTAGTATATAATTTAAATGCCAAATTAAAAACTAAAAACTAATTATATTAAATATAGAAGCAGAAAAGAGTAATTTAATTTAAATATTTTAATTAGTGTTTACTGAGAAGCCATTTTATATAATTCTGGTGGAATAGGCTGTTCTGACTTTTCCAAAACACCAATAAGTGGAGTAGCGTTGAATTTATCATAGTTAGAAAACAAAGTGATTGCTGAACCTGTTTTTCCTGCTCTACCAGTTCTACCCACTCTATGAACATACTCTTCAATATTCACAGGAAAATCATAGTTAATAACTAGAGTGATATCATGAATATCTATTCCTCTAGATGCTACATCTGTAGCAATAAGTATAGATACAACACCACTACGCATGTCAGCCAATGATCCTTCGCGATCAGATTGAATCCTTCCGCCATGTATACATCTATAAATTTAAAGACCGGTTTCAAAAAATAATTCATAAGAAGTTCAGTTGATATTACCTGCACTTAATATTTTTTTTATTGAAATGTTCATACATCTTGTCAACCGATGATTTCTTGCGCATGAATATTATGATTTTATCATCCTTGGAGAGATTATTGCTAATGAAGTCATCTAACCAAGCTTCTTTTTGATGTTCTTTAAGCACAATAATTTTTTGAGTTACAGTATTCACAGTAGATAAATCTAGAGAACCGACTGTAATATGTAAGGGATTTTTCGCAAAGTATTTGGCCAAATTTTTGACAGCTTCTGGCCATGTGGCGCTTGTCAAAATAGTTTGTTTATCTGGACGCACATGTCTTAAGGACAATTCTATTTGGTTTTTAAAACCCATGTCTAACATACGGTCTGCTTCATCAAGGACCAAATAAGACACATGATCAAGTTTAACTGCTTGTATACCAATCAAATCATTAAGCCTTCCTGGCGTGGCTACAATAATGTCTGGTTTTTCATTTTCTAAAAGTTTTTGGTGAACTTGAGCTGAAACACCACCACCATATACACATACAACTTTGATATTGTCATGTAGATATTTTGTTATTTCATCGTGAATTTGCAACACGAGTTCTCTTGTTGGTCCCATTATTACAACAGACGGTCCAATACGTTCTTTGCGCGGAGTAGGCTGTTTAAGTAAATGAATTAAAGCCGGTAATATATATGCCAGTGTCTTGCCCGTACCAGTTTGGGCAATAGCTATTAAATCATGTCCACTCATAATAATTGGCCATGCTTGACACTGTATAGGCGACGGTGTGGTAAATTTTTGTTTTTTAATCACCTTCATGATATCTGGAAACGAGCTAAAAGCATGCTCAAATGTTTTTATTGGCTTCGGTATAGGACGTACACATTCAGCATCGTCCACGTACTGGACGGTAATATCATTTTGGGAGGTTCTAAACGATTGAACCTCCTCGTTGGACATAGCTGTTACCTCCTTATGCTCCACATAGAAATCTTTGACAATCGGCGGCAACGACTGTAACATCTCGAGTTCCATCTGCTTGTTTTCCCTGAGGACTTCCTCCCAAGCCTCGTCACTAATATTGAATGACTCTACCGGGGACGCCGTACGCCTCGGTCGCGATCTCCATGCGCCACCACGTCCACGACCACGTGATTGTTGCCTGGGCGGCGGCGGCGGTGTGGTATTCGTTTCTGACCGCAACACTTTCCCGACGATCTTCTCGACCATACCTCTGGCCAAACGTTGAGCTTCTTCACTGCCAATTATCGTTACGTTCCGCGTGTCCGCTGTATCGCCGTTTGACAGCTTTACCATCGCACCGCTGTCACTTTGAATGCTCTTTATCGTGGATCCGCCACGGCCGATCACCAGACCAGCCATAGCTGATTCGATCACCAATAATGTGGACATGGCAGTTAATTAGAAATCACGAATTAGTACGGGAAACGAAAAAAAATGAAAAAAAATGAACGGCAAGCGCCAAGAACGCCAATAAAACACGCCTCAGAACAACGGTCGACGGAGCGCAGGATGTCAATCGACAATCACAAAAGAATTTGGGAACGACAGTGCTGTCGACGGAGTATAAATATAAGTTCCTAAACGTACGCTACGAGTTTACAGTCACGAACTCACAATACTCACAGTTACAACTCACAGATTATACAATACAATGTCTACAGTATTGTATATTAGTATATTTTTCCTTTTTCATTTTGTAAATGTTATCTACCAGTTACCACATGAATTTGTGGTGATACGATGTTATCACCACTGCACCGCGGACGCAGTGTCGCGGTATTTATCGCCGCCGCGTTAGCGCACAATTATCGTATTATTATATTGTATTATTGTATTATATGTCTGGTGTGTTATATCTATGTTCATGTACTGTAGCGACGCGCGATCTCGCGTTTCCCCCCGCCAGCCCATACGAGCGACCGGTCCGCGCTCCTCGGTTCGTTACGACCGTTACGCTAGATTCGCGAAGACTCTTTTGTCGACATCCGAACTGTAAAGTCGCTAGTTCCCGGATAGTCAAACTCTCGTTCCGACACGCGACTTTGCCTTTTTTTTACGACAACACCAAAATTACGCCGCACGTATATTTTGTCTCCGAGGGCATCAATCCCTTTTTGTTGTTACCGTTGTATTTATTTATTTAATTATAAAGTACGTTACCCTCGTTTTGTTTCTCTACCAAATAAAAAGTTTTGTTTTGTCAAGCTTGTTGTTATTTGTAGTAGTCACCTTTGCTCCACGTAAACTGTCTGGCTGATAGTGTGCCAACAAAGCCACTATCACCACAAATTGTAATATTAGTGATAAAATAATGATAATAATTTTATCACGGTTTTAACCATTTGTTGGCTGTTGCTGATATGACGGATTTTTTTGGCAACTGTACGTAAATAATTTTATTATAATATTTTAAATTTTAATTATTAATCGTATTTTAAATCAATTTAAATATTATCCTTTAAAATATTGTACATGTACTATGGTTGTTAACTTACATACTGTGTATGCGAAAAACAGTTATGTTAACTAATACCTATAAAGGCTACTTATTCGACTCAAATACGATGGATACGATTGAAAACTTACACCTAGTCTCAAGATTTTCAAGAAAGAATATTCGCAGTGTATCAATTTGTATTTGTTCAGTATATTTAAAAAGGTATGAGTGCAATAAAGCAGTGAAATGTATCAGTCCAAATCAAATTCATCCTTCATTGCGAGTTGGTAAATATCTTCTCATATACTTAATGATTCAAATTAAATTTCTCTTCTTGAGAGTATTATAGGTAGGTTAGGCTTACTTGTCACTATAAACTCAATTATAGATATCGGTGAAAATTATCATTATTATTAAATCATTACTCAACTTACTTAATATAATCAATATGTTACTGACAATAGTTTTATTAATTTTTCTTTTTATAGGTACCTACCTATATACAAACGTATATTTTATCTAAGTTATAGTGGGACAAATTCATCCAATTTATTACTATTGATCCGAAAGAACGAACAGTACTTCTTAGTTATTTTTTTTAAATTATGTAATTACTTTTTACTTAATTTATCAGGTAGGTGATTTTAAAACAATAAAATATTTAATACTGCAATATAATTTAATTCAATTAAAAGTACTTTCTTTGATAGAAATAGTGCAACTATAAGTTACCATAAGACACAGAGATCCTTTAAGTCATAAGATTTAATTTACTTTAGTTGACTTATTTGAATAAAATATTTTATGCTAAATATAATAATAATATTAAACAAAAATAATATCCCTGAATAGTTAATTTATGTTAAGCTATGAATTTAATTAATTAAACAATTTATAAAATATTTACACATTAATACCTATTGGTTTTATAAAATTATATAGTAATCTATCAAATGTGAAACATTATATGAATGGATTGATTAACAATTTAGTAATTGAATTATAATGTTTTATTAAATGATGTAAAAGAAAAATAGTGTATATGTCTCATCCACTTAGTGAAATCACTTATTTCATAAAACGGACATCCACTTCATGAAATGTATCCGTTCAGTGAAAATTACGCTGTAATACACGGGCGTATATTGATTGCGCCGAAATAACTTTTTTATCTATGAATAATCTATTGATTCTGCCGGCTATTGACTCCGTCGAAGTTTTTTATTTATTGATTCTGCCGGTTAATATTTGTAAATTATTTATTTTAATAAAAACAAAATATAAAATGCTTAAATTAATTTAATAATAATTTTAATTATTTTATTTTTACTAAATAATTTTTGCGTTTTAAAATAACTTGTAAAACATTACCTATATTATTATTTACCTACCCACTATTATTTATTTTATTTTTGCTTTTTTGGAATTAACTAAATAAATTGTAAAACATTATTTTACTATTTTAGTACATTTTACTTACAAAAATGTTTGAATTATTTTTTGAAATGTTTATATTTAATCTTAAAACAAATTATGGTTAGGTTTTGATTAATTAACTATTGATTAAACTTTAATAAAATTGATAAACTATTGATTAAAAAATATACAGTCAGTGGAATCAACATTAACAAATTTCCGGCAAAACTGATAGCCTGCAGAATCGATTAAACCCCGTAATACACTATATGGATATTTTTTTGACCTTTCCATGAAGTGGATGATATTAATTGTATTCACATTGTGTAATATTACTATTATATATGACTATATGAGTATTTTTGGTATATAATATACCTATTTTTTTTTTTTTTTAAATAATGAAATATGAAAATTAAGTTATACATTTTATTAAACTTTATTTTAAATGTATTATTTATTTTTACAAGGTTGTGAGTTATGGCAATGACTATTGCACAACATTGAACATGTATTGGAACTAGTAAATAAAAATTTTGCTATATCGCACTAGTGAAAACGGAGACAACACAATCAGGTACAACATCCTCTTAAGTGAAAATTTTAAATTGATTAACAAGCTTATAAGTTATAACACTAATTTGTTATTATTTTATTAAAAAATTCAATGTTTTAAAAACAAAATATTTGTTTTTCATTATATTTATATATATTTTTTTGTTTAGGTAATATGTGAGTGTGGATAGAAAATGTATTGAACTATTTATAATTGATGACCTCGGAAGTTTTTTGTACCATACTCATAGATATGATAAATGCAGAGCATGGGAAGGCGGCGGATGCACATGCAACAGACCAGCAGAGACCTGTCGATGGGGCATCTGAACATATATATGGGAGTCCCCCCAGATAGGCACTTTTCAGACGTGATTTGCCAGAGTTAGGGTGAGCACCTTCACGCCACCTAATTTAATATTTATGTCTCATGGACTTAGAATAATTTCATCAGTTTATTTAATTTAATTATTTGGAATTAGAATATTTTACAATTAAACACTTTAAATATATTCTATCAATATTTATTATTTTGATTACCAGCTCAAATCTACATCACTACGGTTGCTCACACGTGGCACGCTACAAATTTTACAATAGACATTTGATGTATAATTCAAAATGTAATTCATATAACAATAAGAAGTATTATTATTTATTATTTTGATTGTTGACAGATTATGTATTTTTTCATTTATATAGTATTTTTAAGCTACATTTCATTGTACATTTTTATATGAACACCTATTATTTTTTATAACATTTTTCCAATATTCTGGTCATTACTTAGTTCACACACTGAATTGATGTATAATTAATGTATCTTGATAATCTCATAACTTTTTGAGTTTAACCTTTGATTTTTTTTTTTTGATTTGCTTGGATTGGCATCAATTATAAATTGTGTACTTCTAATATGTTAAATTACACATACATACATACATGTTATTATTTTATCACTTAGTATCATTAAACCATAGTACGATTTCTAAACTATTATTTATTTACATATTGCAAATTTTTGTCATTTATTTTAATCATTACCTACTTTGTACAAATATAGTTAAAAACTAACACTATTAGATAAATTCATTCAGATAACAAATAAATATTTATTTATATTATATAAAAAAAAAAAATAAAACAATGATGTAAGTATATAATTTATTTAATTATATTTCCTGCATAATATACCTCACATGAACATTTTTTTTTAAATTTATTTACTACAGTTACTATTACTTCAATAAATTTTTGAATGTCAGTGCCCATAATTAAATCAATGGGTTTAGATAGTCTTTTAAATGATTCCTTGTATACTTATACAAATACTTTAAGTATTTGAAAAACATATTTGAACACTCAGAAAATAAAATATTTAATTACAAATAATAGTTTTCTTTTTTGTTATATTGATTTATTTACAATTTAATCATTTTATAAATTATAATATACATTATACATAGTACATAAAGATAACATTAGTTTCTAGATTAGAGCGTTGGAAATATTGTTTTTTAATGCTAAATGTTTTTTTTTTTTTTTTTGTTATTATATTTTGGAGTAATGAAATGTTCTATCATTATCTTTGAGGACAATTTTTGGTAAAAAAAGTATTTAGTTTTATTAGATAATAATATATTATTCTAGTTTTAAAATATTTATAAAAATAAATTATTTTAAATTTAAAATCATTTGGTAATAATAATACAATAATCCTATACATTTGTTTTGATTAAGTCTATGTTTTGTTTTGCCAAAGTGTATATATATTTATTAAGAACCTTAAAAGAGTTGGTATGTTTAATTTCTAACAGTAATATATTGTAAATTGTTGGACTGATATATAAGTATGTGTTAATGTGTTATGTGTATTCTGTTAATTTGTTATACTTTTATATTAGATATTTGTCTAGTATTATGTCCGTGTTCAGTCTTAAAAGTTAAGTTATTTTTAATTATATAAAGAACTGAAGTTTTATAAAATATTTTTTTACTGGAAGTACGTTGTATAAGCCTTCTGTGTATCTTGAGTCTAGAATAATTTTTAGTATTTTTTTTTTTGTATTTATTTCATGGGCCAATAGTAGTTTTCAAGCGCATACACAAAAAAATATATTTTTAGATGGTGGGGGGTTTGGTTGTACATTTTCGTACTTATATAATCTCAACTAAACTAATAAACTATAAAACTTATTTCCTGAAATTTCGGAGGGGGTTTGAACTCCTATAACTTATACGCCTAGTTGTTATATATGTACCTCCCTATATAGAAAAACTATAATTAATTGTGGATTCTATTTATGTTTGATACACTACTCTAATTTTCTTAAATTTTTAAATGCATACATTATTTTTTTAAATTTATTTGTTACAAATTTTATATTGTCATTCCATTTAAGATTATGACACATTTCTATACCTAAATATTTACAGTTTTTATCTATTTTTACAAAGATTTGGCATGTACATATATTTTAATTCAAACACACAACCTCATGTATACATATAGACTTGTTTTATTTGGTTGATTCAAATTAACTATATAATGTATGTTTTTTCTAAGTTAAGAAATAAATGATTTTTAAATAGTCACTTTTGGATTTTACTCAAGTTGGAATGTATACTAGTAAATATTTCATTCCAGGACTGGCCTTTAACAAAAAAATACTGTATCGTCTGCATAGCAAACTAGTTTTCTGTGTGTATTTAAGTAATAAATTTGGTTTATATATATATTAAACAGTGCGATAGAGAAGTTTCTTCACTTAATTCATTGTTTATTCGAATGTGTTGTTTTCTATTTTTTAAATATATACTTAATAAGTTATAAGCCGTACTATTGATACCAAATTTGTTAATATTATGTAGTAATATTTTATAACCAATAGTATCAAATACTTTTGTTACATCTAAGTAAACAGTTGATTAAGAGATATTGGTAAGATACTTGATATTTTCAGTTTTTATGTAATATTTAGAATAGGTTTTTCTATACAAATTATAGTTTTCAAAATAGTATGGCTCTTTTCAGTGGTGGATCCAAGGGGGGAAGGGGGGTAATAGGGTAATTACCCCTCCCTTGAGCTTATTATATACACATTTATTATTACATTGTGTCTTGTGAGAAATAATAGTTATATTCAGCGTTACGTATTGAATTACCCTACCTTTGATAAATTTCTGCATCCGCCCCTGGCTCTTTTTTTCTATCTACTTAGAGATGATTGAAATTTTCGCTCAAAAAGTGTAAAAATTAATACAAGCTTATGAATTGTTCCTACAGAAATTAAAAATTTTGAAATTACATAGGTATTGACAATTTATTTTTATAAATATTTGAAGTTAGAAATTTGAATATACATACCTATTTGATATTCAAATAAAAAATAAAAAATTTTCCTTAATGATTTTAATTATTTTGATGTAATTGAAAAATATAAATTAAAAACAAAGTAATTAAATCACTATTATGGGTGTGTTAAATTTGAACTCAATGATATATCTAATATCATTGTAGATATATGAAAAATGATTATGAACAAATTGATAGATCAATATATAATATATCACTCAATTTTTTTTGATAATCATGGGCCATGGCTATTAAATTAATTTAATTTAGATTTAAAATTATGGTAGAACTGGTAGATTGGTATAATTTTTCCACAAATATTGCATTCATTATACTATTAAAAGTTAATTATTATAATAATATATATTTACACTATATTATATCAACATAAATTATGTATCTCAAAATTGAATTACATCTTTCAGAGAATAGGTATCGTCAAATATTAGGTACCTATTCATAGTATAAAATATAATATAGGTAGTTATGTTTCCCCAAATAATGTTTTTAAATTATAACAAAATAATTAACATTAATATTAATCGTTAAATTAGTAATTTTGTCCAAATCTGAACTTAAATTGGTATCTATAAAAAATAATTATTTTTATATTGTTTAGATTTTATAGTTTTTGCATGAAGCATTTATGAAGAATCTTGTGTTAATTTTTTCTTAGAATTTTAACCCAGTAAATAATTTAATATCAACATTTATATAATAAAAAAAAAAAAATGCAATGCCAATAAATAATTAAGAGAAAAATAATGTTGATTATTTTATCTTATAATGAAAGTTATAATGCAAAATTCTGGTGAATTTTTTTTGAACTGTATAGTTTGAAAAAATTTTAAAGAATCTTGTAAATTTTCAAATCTTAGGTATAAAAATAAAACATTTTTTGAATTTTATATTTTAAAGATTTTTAAAAATGTTATGAACATTTTAATCTTAAACACTTATAAAAACATTGTGATTAGATTTTCGATGTATTTTTATTGTAAAATAAACATCTTATGAAGAAATTTATATTAAATTATCAAGAATTTCTGCTAGTGAATAATTTTTAATCGTCATTTGTGAAATAAATAAATAGCTCTAGAAAATATTTTGAAAGTTAGGTATCAAATAATTAATAGAAAATAATAATATGAACATTAATAAATGAATATTTAGTGAAATTTCCAAGCGTCTGTGGTATTTTTTTTTAAGTTATAGTAAAAAACAAAAATTGATTTTGTCAAGTATTGAATTCGCGTAAAAATTTCTGATTTTTTTTTGTTTTTCATGATATGAAAAAAAAAATACTGGAAGTTTTTTATTTTTCATTATATACCCAATGTACCAACTAGATTCAATTAGTTATTAAAAATCACTCCCGTTTTCTAAAATGTCAGCTTCTATATTTCTATTGGTGATGACTGATGACAGATAGAAAAAAAGAAAAAATAACACATCGTTATAAAGTCAATACATTCATCGCTCTGCTCAGAATCTAATAATAGTACCTATTCGCAAGGACTTTACGTTTTTTTCCATAACCCAGCTAGGTATCTATCTAGATTATTATTTTTATACATAATAAGATATTTAAAGTACTTGGAATAATTTGACAGGTACCATTTATATCTAAAACTTATTCATAACATTTTAAGGTAGGTATGTTTGGTACAGTCGTATTGACTTATAAGTTAGTATTGAACAATAAATATGTATTACCTATGTAATAATATTAAAATAATACAATGGAACGATTATTATAATTTATAATAAATGTATTTTTACTCTAGGTATTCTAATACCAGTTCCTAATGTAGAAAACAAAATTTAAAAATTTGGGTAGGTAACTGAAGATGTTAATATATTTAAATTATTTATAGATTTATATTATATTTTAATAGATCACTAATAATAATAATAAAAAAAAATGAATTATTGATGTAATCAGGACCGGATTAGGTTTTTTGCCGCCCATAGGCTAAAATAAATTTAACACCTAATTTACATAGGTAAAATTTTCTATTTCGTTTCAACCGTTAAAATTTGCCGCCCTTTAATATTTGCCGCCCTTTAATATTTGCCGCCCTAGGCTTTAGCCTATACAGTCTAAGCGGTAATACGGCCCTGGATGTAATGATATCAATGTAAATAAATTATAAAATCTATCGTTATTTTTATTAATTAATTAATTTATATTAATTATTTATCGTTGAATTCAACGAGGTATACCTAATTTACGATTTACTACATTTAAAACTTACCAGCTATTATATTTAGCGCAAATGCAAAAGTAAAACGTTAAACGTTTTCATTGATATAGGTGATAGTCAATAGTATTAATTGTTTAAGTTAATAATTTAAAAAACCGCACTTACGTAATTAAATCAAATATAATGGATTTTCATTTGTTTGTCAAAGGTTAAGTCATAATTGAATATTATTTGCTAAAAAGTGAATATTATAAAGCTGATTTTTATTTGTTTTAATTAAAACAGCAATACATAAGTATTTAATAGCCTTCATTGTTTAATTCCGTACTTATTTGGATAATGATCCATAATTGGTTATGAAAAAACCAATTAATTTTGTAAAAATAGTTTATATTTAAACCAAATAAACAAAAAGAATAGGTACGAAGAAAAACTATTACAATTGTCAATTATTATAAACTATGTATAATACCTATATATTATTATTTGTATAAAAATAAAATGCTATTCATTGGTATAAATTGAAAATGTTTTGTAATATTATACCTAGTTCAAATAACTAATTACAAAATAGAAATTTCATAAAAAGACATAGGTTTAATATCGTGAAATGTGCCTATATTTTATTTATTTATTTTTATTTTATTCTTCAAGATGATAATGGGCCCCACTGAACATAATAGGTATTATGTATAGGTACCTATTTGAAAAACTACAATATTTTTTTTTTGAGTAAGTTTAGATTTATTTTAAAATTGAATTTAGGTACAAAAAAAAAAAAAGAAATAAGCATAATATGTAATTTCAACGGATTCTTTTTCAAACATATCAAATTATCATAAAAGTATAATTAAACAATATTATTAAGTTACAAACAACATTTTAAAATACAACTCAACTATATAATATTATTATACTCCGTGATTTATTTCGTAAAGATTTATTATTATTATTATTTTTTTTTTTCGTGACAAAATGTATCTACGCGTATAACGCATATATTATATATATAGATGCACCTATGAATCACGAATGCCATTAGCGCTGCGCGGCCGGGTCCGCTATATATTCCGAGACTATTTTTTTCCGTAGCATCAACGAAAATAGTTTACATTAAAATCTCATGCCAACTCTACAACGTCGGTGTCTATACGCACATATAGGCATTCACACATTCACACATACACACATACACACAAACACACACACACTCACATACCGCCGTCAGTGGCCAATAATATAATTGTCACTATAATATTTATAGTAAACAGTCGTCGTTGTCGGACACTGGTAGACTATTATAGTTGTAGTAGTCTCACGGTACATCAGCATCACTGCCTGCGTCCGTGCGGATTTCGTTTTAAAAAAAAAATATATATACCTACGTGCAATTAACGTAGGTAATCGTTTTTTTTTCGCGAGCACCTTTGAACGTTTTAGTGCTCTTCTGTTATCTGCGAGTTTCGTCATAGGTAACCGTGCGCTTTCGTCGACGTATATACTCGGATAACGCGAAATACGCGTATAGGCGTCTATGATAATATGTCGTGTAAAAACTTTGTTTAATCGCGAGTTTCCGCGGGTCGCGCGGCTGCTGCAGCAGTCATGCCCGGCACGTTGTCGTACAACCGTCGGCGCGTCGACGTCGGCGGCACAGGAGGAGGAGAAGCGGCGGCAGGACGTGTTCCGTGCCGTTATTACGCCACGGAAAGGAGGCGAAACAGGTACTCGTCGTTTTCCATAATGAAACTGTTCCGGAGGAGCAGGCACTACGACGACGACGACGACGACGAGGATTCGGCCTGGTTCCGAGACGATCTGCAGCGCATCCGGCAAGCGTACCGGGAACAGGAACCGGACTACGCGGCGGTGACGCCGATGGCGGATCGTCGCAGGCCCGCGGCCGCCGCCACGTGGTCCAGGTGGTCCGGAAGCACGACGACCGTGTACAGTTTCGCGTACGTGGACGGAGCGCCGCGGGACGACGACGGGAGTACGAGACGGGACGGACGTCGCGCGGACGACGAAGACGACGTGGTCGAGTACATCGACGCGGCCACTCTGCCGGTGGCGCACCGGCGACGCGCGGACGGCGAGCGGTCGAAGACGCCGTCCACGGCGGCCGGGACGAGTGCCCGCGCCGGCCAGACGACCGGGACGATGACGGCCACCAGGCGACGTAACAAGCGGGTCGCTCCGCCTCCGCCGGCGGTGCGGGCGACGACGGCTCAGACCAAGACGGCCGCCGCCGCCGCCGCCGCCCCGACTACGGTACAGCGACGCGCGGCCGGCACGATTTCCAGGAAAAAGTATAGGGCGCCTCAGCCTCCCGCTCCGCCGCCGGCGAACGGGTCATCGGAACCGAGGCCGCCGCAGCAGCAACGCGGCCTGCAGGCCTGTCGTCGGGCGGCACCGGCGCTGCAACGTCGCAGAAAGGGTCCGGCGCCAAAGCCGCCCGTCGTACAGCAGCAGCAGCAGCCGCAGCCGCCCGTCGCCGCCACAGCCGTCATCGGGTCGGCGGAGGCCGGTTCGAACGTCAAGCGAAAAATCTCTCAGTACGAGCGGGACCGACTCATGGAGCGGGTGGACAAGATCGAAAAGCATTTTTTCGACAGGACGACGGCGGCTCCGAAGGCGGAAACGGAGGCGGCGGCCGCTCGTCGCCACGGGTTCGCCTCCCCGGCGGCGCTGTACACGGCCATGGCCGCCACGAACCTGACCGAGTTGGACAAACGGGCGGCCGAGATATGTCGGCAGAGGAACCAGCGCGGCGCCGCGACGCATCAGCTGACGGCGGCCGTACCGCTGACGGCCGACCACAAGAACGCCATAGTGTCGGCCGTCATCCGGAAGTCGTATCCGACGGCGACGACGGTGGCCGACGGGGATAGACGACCGGACCGGCTGCAGCAGCCGACTTCCGCTGCGGCCGCGGACGACGAAAAGCGGCTCGTGCGACACAAACGTTTAGCGTTTTTCCAACAACAGCGGCCGACGGGATTCGCGGACGAGCGGCCGGCGACCGCCGTCGGCAAAAACGCGGTGACGGCCACCGACAAGACCGTCGTCGCCGCCGCCGCGGTCCCCAACACACTGTCCGAGTCCGAGTCTGCTGCCGCAGCGGCTGCGAAACAGTCCGAAGTCGACGCGACACCTGCGACCGGTACGGCCGTCCGGACGGGCGGCGGTGGGTGTTCGTCTGCTGCAGGTACAGTACATAATATTACACGGTACGCGAGGATTCAAAATATAGACGTATAATATACTCGTTTACACGTAACATGTATTACTTTGGTTTCGGAAAACATAATTTTAAAAACATCGACAGGCGTGTTAAATGCGACAAAAAGCTGGTGCAACTTTAGAATATAATGCATTAGGTATACATACAATGTGTATATTACGTTTAACATTTTCTTCATTGAAACGCAGCGAGTTATGAGTATTTTAAAATCAATTTACAATTTTTAAATACTCACAACACGCTTTAAAATTAAAATATAATTAAAAACACACGAGGTTGACTAGATAAAAATCTTACCTTTAGATTTTATAAGAGATCAATTTACTCTATTTTTTAAATCAAAGCAGATAAACGTGTTCTGCGGAGCGTAAAATATGCCATGTCACACACTTGTAAGACGGAGTATAACGTCCTCTTAATACGATATTTTTCTTCCTATATATTCTGACCCGGAATAATTTACTATAGATTTTAATGTAAAAACATGTGGAATGCATTTTTAAAAAATAACCCGTTGTGATAAAATTAAAAATATATTAAACTTGACGAATTTTGTCAGTATTTGAACTTCAAACGCTAATAAAAAAAAATGTGCCCATGTATTCTTATAATTTTTAAATAACTATATACAATAATAAGTTTATTCTGCCAATATGACATTTTCATTTAAACTAGAACAAAAAGTAAATGTGAAAAAAAATAGTAAATATTATAACCAGTAAAAATAGTAGTGATATTTTGATTATTGACTTGCAGTTAGAACCATATTCAACACCGTATAACAGTTAAAAATTTTAGACGTTCGGTTTAGGCAAAATATGGGCTATAAATATTAGCAAAAAATAATTATAAATAAACGTATTATTACCATTAAAATATTAAATAAAATATATTGTAATTGTAATTTTATTAATTGTTCCATCTATTTATTAAAATTATAGTTTAAAATACGAATTCATGGGATTACACACGAACTTATTCAGTGGAGATCAATAAGTTTTTGAAGATTAAATGAAAAAAAAAAAATGTGTTGTAATATAATATACAATTTAATATATGGTTTTAATATTTTAAGACAAATAGACACGATTTTATTATATAAAAAAAAATAAAAAAATAATAATAAATAAAGTAGATAAGTACTTCATTTTTGGAGAAAATGGTCCTGGCACATTACACTACATTTTTAAAATTAAATTCGCAGCATGGTGGCTGCAAAAAAAAACACACACATATTACATAATGTACTGTATCTATATTTATTATCATTTTGTAACTTCAATACATTTTTAGTAATAAATAGGTATTCTGGAAAGCACCATTTTCAAATCTGCCTTAGACCATTATGACTAATCACGTACCTACCTATTAGAGTAAGGGTAAAAGTGACTTAAATCGTAAGTCATCGATTTTTATATAATGAATAATTTTTACTTTCACTGCGTATTAGTTATAGATAAGTGTATAGCGTTTGTAAATAAAAAATGCTTTTACATAGTTTTAACCTGCTAACGCTCGAAATATTATTTTGGATACATGTGAAATAACGAATTATTTTATTAATTTGTTAATTTTTGTAAAAAATAAAAAAAAATAATACGTTAACTAGCTGACTAGGTATTTAAAGTGTATAAAAATAATTACCTATATTATTATTATCTTAAAAGCAAATAAATACAGTTTAAAATATTTTTGTAACATTAAGTGTAAACATGATAATAATATATGCATGTAGCATGTTAAAGTTAAAGCCATTTGATGTTTTGTGTTAACAATTGGTTTTCATTAATAATTAAATTATAGCCTACAGCAGTAGGTATATTATATAATTGATCATTTTTATATACGAGTAGCTTAACGTTTACTCCTCATAAAATTGGTATGCTAATTTTGCGAATTTCTTCTTTTTTTTTTATTTTAGACTTTTATAAACAAATAACAATTTTAAAACTTAATGACGTCTTACGTAGATGTAAAAATCGTTCATGAAATATTAAAATTATTTTTGCATTTTCCTGAAATTTTAGGAATGGTGATAATATAAAATTGATATCCTTAATTTATACTCATTATTCAGGTACATTTAAATAGGTATACAAACAGTTTAACAGTATGTAGGTACGGTGTATCTAAAGGTTATTATAACTTATAAATAATTTTTGTGATTAAAAATTGAATGTAGTAACTACTAACTACACTTTGAACTCGGATATTATTGATATTAATAATAATATATAAATTATTAGAACATATATTATTATCTATATTTTATAAGACTATAAATATTACACAAGTACCTAGTTTACAAATTTGAATATTTTTTATTGGTACTTAGTTTTTGTATTTTTTTTTAACATTGTACAATATTTTATTTTGAAAATTATTTTTCTTTGATCCAAATTTTCATAGTAAAGTTTGGGCTGACACAAAACTAGTTATAGCACATTTACACTTCAAAAATTAAATCACAATATTTCTATTAAAATATTAAGTTTATATATATTTTTTAAAGTTTTTAGTTACAGTATGTCTGTATGAACTACTCACAACGAATATTGTATTACATTTTCAAACCTAAGCTATAGAATTTGAAGATTTTAAAAATTTTTACTCCAAAATACTTGTAGTTCTTTATAAAAATTTAAACTTTCAATGCATACAAGAAAAATTATGACTATGTATTATTAATAATTGTACATAGATAAAGGAATAACTAATGTGGGATTTTGTGTTAGATTTTCAAGAATTTTGGTTTTTTTTTTATTGACATTTATAATATAGTAAAAACAAAATCTAGCAAACAAAAATAATTAATTTGACTATGGTAGTATCTACATTTTTTTTTTTTTTAAAAAAAGGTAAAAGTTGCAATATTTTATAAAGAACCGTGCATTCAATTTTCGAATCTCAAGTATGAATATTAAAAATCTTATATTCTTACTAGAATTTCTATGTATTTGCAATTTTGCATGTTTTTTCTTTAAAAGTAAATAATTTGGTAGTCAAGCAAGTTTACGATTTAGTGTATAATTAGCCTTATCACAGCAGTCGTTATAACTTATAAATCCATTTTTGTTCCAATCGCGATATGCTCGTGTTTCAAAATTTACAAAATATTATTATAGTATGTACCTAATTTTCAATAAAATATTTACTAATTACTAATTAGGTATAAGTTAGTTTCTGATTTTTATCTAAAAAATATTTAATGTTCTGTAGAAATAAACAATTTTATTTTTGCATATTATGATAAATAAAATGCATATTGTGATGTGTAGTCAGATTTGATCTGATTATATTAGGTACCTTATTTCTAAATACTTGTATACTTCTTTGATACATTTAATCCGCACACTTTAATCAGCTTTTTAATTTTACGTTATTTCAATTAGGTATACATGACGGATGTCATATTCTTTTATTTTGAGCTGATCTTAAAATTTCTATGTATAATATTAGTATGGTACCTATATCGCATTAGTTGTGCGCGGAGTTAGGTTTAGTGGGTTTATTCGGTAGGTAATGTTACTATTTTACTTTGGAAGAGACGTTTTGAAATAATAAATACCAATAAATAGATTAACTATAATTAAGTAAATATTATTTTTATATAAATAATATTATCCAAGAAACCGATTAAATATTATTTTTATTTTTGAATTATTTATTTGGACTAATTATTTAAGTGACATTTTATTCTGGACATTTGGTTTAAAAATGGCAATTTTTACTATGTCAGATAAACGGAGAATAGATGTATAATATATTAATATATTATATACTATGTATGTATATATGTAAGTGCTTTAATGCTATAAATACGCCACTGTGCATATTATATTATATTATAATTTTTATGTAATATGTATTATGTATGTGATATATTATATTATAATCTTACCATTAGAATTAAGTATTAACCTTATTTGTAGTAAATTTTATCTGCAACTTTTCAGACACTAAAAATTTGACATCTGAAGATAAAGATAATAATTGTTATCAGCAATTAATGGCCATGGAAATGCAAAGTGACCTAGTACTTCATAACGGCCCCTTTGAGTGCGCTGTGTGTTTATGTACATATGATAATAATGGCGTTGTGTTACGTGATTGTTTGCATGTATTTTGTAGGTATGAAAATACGATTTTGTTGTTACCCTTGCTTACCATTGTGTATATATATTATATAATATATACGATATACCTAGGGATGGGCAATAATATCTGTTTGGAATATGTTTGATACCTATATTATATGTTAGGTACATTACCTCGTTACATTTTGCAACTTGTAACTTGTAATCAGTTAGACAACTACACAACTTTCATATTAAATTAAGATGTATTTCGTTAATATTTTCATTGTAAATTTATAATTTATATCAGAGATACATTTAAATAAATGGTAAAATTATTTAGGTTAGGTATCTATAATATGTTTTTATTCGATTGATCATACAATTTTATTAAGTAATATTTAATGAATAAAAGATGTCCAAATAAATTTAACTCAAAAAAATAATTCATTAGGTACCTATTTAAAAGTTTGAGTTATTTGTTACTTTTATCTGATTAAAGTAGTTATCTATTTATTGTTGCTCAACCCTGGATATATACCTTCTATCGGTGTTGAGAATTATCTATGTAAGAATTTCTCATAATAAACATACCTATCAAACACTCAGTACCACATATCTACTACTAAATTTAATTCACGTACACTGTACAGTTGTTATTACTTATTATATTTTAGTACTCAATTTTCGGGGTGCTTGACGATTTTGTGTTATTTAGGCTTTGTTTGCAAATGACGATCGACCATTCGAAAGCCGAACAAGTTGAATGTCCTTATATAGATGAGCAGTACTCTTGTACCGGGGTATTGCAACACCGTGAAATAAAAAAGGTACCTTGACCTTACTTTACCAACGTGGTTTGTTAAATTGTTTTCGGTACCTATATAATATCAGCTATATTAAAATTATATTACATATATATTTTTTGCATAGATATTGGATTCAGACGAAAAGTATGAAAGATTTTTGCAAAGGTCAGTGGAACGAGCCAGACAGTTGTTGGCCAAAGAACATAACGGTGGATCTTTTCAATGTAGACGACCCGACTGTCCTGGATGGTGTTTGATCTACGATAAGAATAACGTCTTGGAATTTAAATGTCCTGTTTGTGGGACAGTAACGTGCGTTCGATGTGGTGTAAGTATTGAACAAGTCGACAAAGTTTAGTATTCTGAAAATACTAGCTGCCACAGTGCCACTAAAAACAAAAAAAAATGGTTGTATAGGTACTAATTGAGGCTTATAATTTAAGCTAATATAATGTTATTTTTTTAATTAAAATAAAATTGTTTTTTATTTAGCTTGTTCAAACAGTTGAAATATTCATAACCGCAATTCATTATTTTTATTATCGCTTTTAGATTCTGAACGGAGTAATGAATGTATTGATTTTAAAATGATGTTTTTTTTATATATACCTACCTAGTTATTTTCATTTTTATTTTAATTTTTGTGTCTGTCACCACGTTTTGGAGCAATAAAAATGCTTGTGTTTATATCTAAGAATAAAAAATTCAACACTAAGTGTTCCTTCAAGTAGCTATAGAGAAAACTCGAAGCATCATTATAGGAAAAATTCTAAGTGTGTTAGAATTATAAGTTTTTACGAAATAGCGTAACGATAACGATTTATCCACAAACGATTTTAAATATTTGTTATTATTCAAAAAATATAAGTCATAGATACTATTTCACCAGTAATTTAGATTGGCGTTTTCTTTACGTGATTTAATTTTCAAAATATTTTGAATTTTTTTGAGTTATTTATAGACAACTGAAATTTTCAATTTTTCTGAAAAAATTTTTTTAAGTGTCGATAAAATTTTTTTGGCACAATCAAAATACTTGAAAATTTAATACAAAGTTTCTCATTAGTTATTCTTATAGCGAATAAAAAATTATAAGAACACATTGGAACCATTTTTTTTATTAGCATTTAAGTTCAAATATTGATAAAAATTAGTCAAAATCATGAATATTTGCAAATTATTTTGTAGGTAGGTAAAATTCATAAAAAGTTTTGCATCAGTAGCTAAGAGTTGAAAATTTAATACAAGATTTTTTATAAAATTAAGTACCTATTAATTAATTTATTTAATTAAGTAAGTTAAGCTTACAATAATTATAAAAGAACTTAAATGTTGGTGTATTCAGGCCATTAAAACATAAACCACCTTTTTCACTAACCACTGGAAATTATATCCTACGCTAACAAAACATCTTCGTATACCATGATACCTATCATTGGATTCAAATTTTATACTCCTATAATATATAATAGTGATCCACATGGCACCAAATGTTCAGCAGAGCGGTACCCACTTACCCGCTTTTTCTTTTTTTTTTTTTAATGCAATGTTCAAAAAAGTATTTATTAAAATAACCAGTTAAAATATTAAATTGTTTAAACTGATATTTTTGATTCTAGGCGATACTCACTTTTATAAAAATATACTCATAAACTACAAACTATTTTTAACTTTAATTTGACTATAGATATATTGTAATATTATTTACATATTTAATTATTTCAGTCAATTCATACACAAGGGAGAGGATGTAAAAAGTTAATAGAAACAAATGACGAAGATTGCACGCTTGAGGTAAATCTATTTTATCTAGGTACCTATATTTTAATATTAATTTTTTTGATTTTGCTTAACTTTAAGAATCTTATTGATCGCGGAGATGCTATGCTGTGCCCAGGATGTAATACAGTTCTGTCAAAACAGCAGGGTTGCGATTGGATTAAATGTGCGGTATGTTTTATGGAGATTTGCTGGGCGACTAAAGGTCCAAGATGGGGACCTAAAGTAAGTTCAAATTAGCACATAATTTTATTATTTATAATTATTATGGAAAAAATATTTCAAAATAAGTAGGTAATAACCTATTTATATTGTATGTTCTAAAATACCTATTCATGTTTGAATCCGGCGAAGCAATAAAGTTCTATGTTAGTGTAAAGATCTATGAAACTTTTACCTATATGTAATATGTATTATTTTAAGTTAAGAAAACCAAAAAGTCACTTTAAAAAAATATATATCAATCAATTAATAAAACAGAAACAGAAGCCATACCTACATGTCATACCTTTACGGTTTTACAATTTACTGCAATTGATTATAAATGTTATTCAATATGCATAATTTTAGCAGATGAAATTATATTGCAGAAGCTAACAACTCAGTATCAAATACATTAGTGTATTACATTTATATAAAATTTCATAAATAATATAAACAATAATACACTATTGTAAGTTGTAACCGTGTGAACATTTATTATTTTTTATTACCTCATACTAGCGTATATTATATAATTTTTATTTCTGACATGAATTGATTAACAAATATAGATATTATATTATTTAATTATAGTATTTTTATTTTATTTAAATCCGTAATTTAACTAAAACAAATGAGAGATTTTAATTGCGTAAACATATGATAATGCGATTGTCATTATTTTCCCTTTAAACTTTAAATATAATGTATACCAATTATTTGTTTCAGGGAAAAGGAGATACTACAGGAGGATGTATGTGTGGCATACCACCCGGAAGAAAATGTCACACTGACTGTAAATATTGCCATTAAGTATAAATGGATTTAGTTGTACAGTGTACTTAGAAATTAATTTAATTTACTGCTTGGAAAGTTCCTAAAAAATAATTAGCTCAACTCAAAAAAGGAACTTTGTTCATTCCCATTTAGGCTTGATAAATTATCCTGTCCCTTTCCTCGTTCCTACAAAGGAACATAATATTTCTTTTTTTTATTTATTTTTTAGTTATATAAATTAAAAACAATTTTTATTTCATCTAATTTTTAATTTTGTACGAAGAATTTCGATGTATAAACTGTGTGTCTGTATAAGTGTATGCACTATGTTATTTCTAATGCAATGATATTATGGCTAATGTTTTGATAATTTATAACAGAAACTTAGTACACAACATTTAAGAATAAAAATAATTTTTGTTTAAGTAAATCAAAATAACCAAGTACCTACAATCATTAAAAGCAATCCTGTAATTTTTTTTGTAGGTAGGTACTTAGACATTATTATGTTAATGTATCAGACTGTAATAATATTTATTACTGTGCCTCTACCTACTGAAAAAAAATGTAGCGTGTTGTTGGAATAAATAAATATAAGTAATGTCCAAATATATTTACTCGAAATGTGTTTTAAGAAAAAATGTGTACATACATAAGTGATGTAAATGTGCTTATGATAACTACCTATGTGAAATTACATTCCAGTTGTTCCTAGTTTTAGGCCTATTTATATGGTTCATAGTGTCTCCTACCATGACGTGAATTTTGTGTTTGTGTGGTAGTGACTACATTAAGCATAACTTACTGTAACACGACGATGAAAATAAAAAATTTAAATTCCATAAAATACAATTTTCCAACTTCTTACAGTTTATTTATTCTTAGGTTTATAAATTAAATACCTACAGATAAACTAGGTAACTGTTAGCATCACCTTGGGCGACACTAGTACGTTCGTTTTTAGACCGCTTGTCCAGACTCGGCGGCATTTAGTAGATTCGTTGTTTAAGAGGACGCGATACCCGCATGTGTTGTTTCTGTCTTATACGCGCGTAACATGGTTAAAAAGTGTTTTGCGCGGAACAACATTACTCCCTCGATATTTATATCAAAATTACCAAAATTTTTAATCGCATTGAGAAGAACTTACCTGTAATGCAGTGTTTTTATTTTTTTGATAGTAGTAACCAATATTTTTTAATAATTAAATGAAAAAGTTATAGGTTTGAGAACTTTAGGTTTTTTTTCATTTAATTTTTGAAAACTATTGGTTACTACTATTAAAAAAAAAAAAAAAACGCTACATCACAGGTAAGGTTCTTCTCAATGCGATTAAAAATTTTGGTAATTTTGATATAAATATCGAGTGAGTAATGTTGTCTCGCGCAAAACACTTTTTAACTATGTTACGCGTGTGTAAGACAGAGACAACACATGCGGGTGTCACGTCCTCTGACCGTGACGGGAGCGCGTGTGGCCGCGGCGGCGCGGCGGTTTTTCTGTTACAATTCCGCGTTATCAATTATTATCATTGCTTTAGAAGCGTTTGAATGATTTAATTATACAAAGTTGTATCATAACCACTGACAACAGTTCACGTACAATTTTACATTTTTTCTCAGCAAGTCCAATTTTTAAACATATATATGGTAGGTACCTATATTAATAAGAAAAAATGAAATGGAAATCGTTTTTCATGTTTTGTTTTGATTGATGATTTATAAAACCGAATTTAATAATAACAATTAACAGCAAGTTGTATTTACTTTTAAAATAATATCTATTAAGTTGTTAAATCTAATAATATCTCGGTAGGTACCTACACTATTATATTTTCAATATTTTGTATGATATGATTGTTTTTGAATGTTGGGTCACAAATGTGATCGGATTTTATGATTATTCATGAACAATGGAACGATTGAACCTGTTGAGTAAGTGTTTATTTGTCTTATGATACGTTTGGTTCTAATATATCTATATTCTTTTGTAATACAATACGATATAATATTTTGAATTATTATGTATAAAATAATCAATTAATTAGTTAACGTATAGTCAATATCTACCGTATACTTTATATTTTATTGATACCATAGGTACCTTATTTGTAATTAATTCAAAATTTAAAAAATGATACGTATGAACCTACACGAGAAAGTCATTTTAGATTTGTTAGAATATGGAAATATCTAGATAGGAATAGAAAGTAATGATAAAAAAATATTCCTCGTGACGAATTTGATCAATTATTGTAATGTTTTGATGATTTGGGTATGTCGACAGGTTCAGATAAAAGGTAGCAGGAAGGTATATCTCCCAGGCCTATTAGAAATAGAGAAAAAAATAAAAAAAAATGTTATCTTATACTTGGCATAATAGATGAAACAACTTAAAAAAATTAAAAATTAAATTATTAATATTTTTATCTACAACATAAACTAATTACTAAACTCAACTTTATTCATTTGTGTATAATTTTATTAAGATCCCTGATAATTGATTAATATTACAAGATATTTTAAATTACCTATAGGTAATTTTAGTAGAACTGTAGAAGTGTATTTTGACAAAATATGTCTTGTATTTCAGATGATTATATTTTAATATTTTATGTTTTATCTAACATTATTACATTTTATAAATAAACTTAATTATTCTATTAATAATTGATAGATCAATGATTGCTCACTTATCTCGAATGATTAAAATAGTACTTTGTAACTCATGTATTTTTGTATAATATAATATAGTAATTATTTGAAAAACATTATGTTTGTGACGTTCTTCGTTATACTAGATGGTATTGCTATCCTGAACTTGCCGATTACTCATTAGTTCATTTCTACACTTAATGATTTGTGAAATACCTATGTCATATACAAGTGATCAAGAAATTATAAGATAACAAAAGTAAAGCTAGAAGTGTGCTAAAAAAAAAATAATAATAATTAAACAAATAGTACATTACTAGCTAAACATATGATAGAAATGTAAGAAAAAATATTTTAGTTTTACTATTATGGTGCTCAAATCAATACTTAATGTCATCATGGCTTTAGGCTAATTCATAATAAAGTACCTACCTATCTTTTATGAAAAAGAATTAGTATAACCTCCATTATATTCAACACTGCATTATAAGCATGATATAATGCTGGTTTTATAAGTTCAGTTTGGGTTATTGGTGTAATTTTATTTTGAAGAAAGTAATCTACATGTAGTTTCCATGTAGGTACCGCTAATACTAACCAGCATAAAAACAAACACTTCAGTAGTTAGACTTTCAATAACTTAAACGTCTAGTTTTATTTTACATATAATCAGTTTCTTATAAATTTCTGTAGTTTTTCATCCTATAATATTTATGTTTTATGGAGTAGCATTAAACATAAGATTACAATGTTCATTATTTCTTATCAGATCTTAAATTTTGAAGCGAAATAAATATTTCTTTAAAAAAACTTAGTTCACCATTTACAATCATTTATGTATGTCAAATTACGAATAGATTTGCAACTAGGTAGTCCTAACAAAATATAAAGGTTACATTAATAATAAACTAAAATACTATAGTAAATTATATACTATAAAATATAAAGCTATTACCTGAAATATTATAGGTGCTTTAGAGAAATTTTATTCAAATGTTCATGAAGTTAAGTGTTTAGGAGAGTTTAAGAATAAACTAAACAATTAATTAGTACCTATTTGTATCTATTTACATTTCATTTTTTTATATGATTTTTATGACATTGGTTCTACACATATTTAAAATGAAAAAAAAAAATTAAGACATTGGAATTATTGTAATAGCTATTAAAAATTTTGATTATAAAATAACACTAGAATTTAATCCACAACCTTGTTTATTCCTTTTAATCATAAATTTAATTTTATTGATAATGCATAGTAATAAATTATTAAAGGAATATTTTAAGCTGATATCACATAGGTTAGGGTACTGAATAATATAAATCTACAGTTAAATTTCATAAGGAATTGCAATTTTTCATCTTCATATTATATA
Organism: Aphis craccivora; assembly: GCA_009835225.1. Taxonomy (NCBI): domain Eukaryota; kingdom Metazoa; phylum Arthropoda; class Insecta; order Hemiptera; family Aphididae; genus Aphis; species Aphis craccivora. The sequence goes on along the minus strand of VUJU01003361.1, from coordinate 547 downwards.
TTATTATTTACTTATCATAATGAATAAATGAAACACATTTTATTCTATTCATACCACTATAACTTTTTCATACCATTCTTCGATACTGACTTCTAATTTCTAAGTTATTAATAGTAAGTATTTTAGTAATATTTTATAATATAAAATATGTTACAGTAAGAGATGTTAAATTTATATTAACGCTATTAACCAAACATTATCGTTAACAAGTTACCTAATAATTAGGGCTCGGATTTTGTAGCAAATGCTTCTTTTGATGGAAGTGTGATAAAAAGATAATTCTTATATATAAATACGTTTTGAATCGTTCTGATTTTAATGAAGTGAACTTTTTTTTGCTTTTATTTGCTTTTTTCCACAAAACCTGCTTTTTATTGCTTTTTCCCCTATTTGGTTATTTTTTCTTGATTTTTACATATTTTTCATGAAAACTTAGCTTATTTCTATGTATATTATACGTCTTGGACTATCTTTATTGTGCCGAAATAGTTTTATCTACAATAATTATTGTAGATAATTATTATCTATAATATGTTATATTTACGAC
>VUJU01003360.1:0-26623 GCA_009835225.1 Aphis craccivora | reverse complement strand
GACATGAACACACGACTACTAGCTCAGTCGCTGTGTAAAAAAATACAATCCTTCAAATTTATTTGTGCTACAATAATATGGTATAAAATATTATCAAAAATTAATGTTGTGAGTAAAATGTTTCAAGACCCAAAATTAAATATTGGCATTGCTTTAGAGATGATTGAAAATTTAAAAGAATACTTTACAAAGAAAAGAAGTAATGAACATTTTTTAGATATTATCTCAAAGTCTAAAAAGTTATCTTTAAATGTAAACGGAGACACTACATTTCCAATAGAACAAAGACTTAGGAAAAGAAAAAAACATTTTGATTATGAAACTGAAGATGAACCCATAATTGATCCACAAAATAGTTTTAAATGTAACTTTTATTATATTATTTTAGATTCTACTTTATCATCACTTAATGAAAGATTTGAGTTACTTAGATCAAATTCGGATATATTTTTAATATTTTATTCAATTAAGAATTTAATACAAATGTCTGATAAAGAATTACTCAAACATTGTAATGATTTACAAATACATCTTACCGATAATGTCCTTAATGAATCTGATATAAGTGGTCCTGAGTTGTACGAAGAAATTATATCATTAAGAATTCATTTAAAATTAGATTACAATTCTCATGATGTTTTAAATTATATTCATACAAATGGCTTATCATCATTTTTCCCTAACATGTGTATTGCTCTACGCATTTATTTAACAATGCCTGTTAGTGTTGCTACAGGAGAAAGATCTTTTTCAAAGTTAAAAATAGTCAAAAACTACCTTAGATCAACCATGAATCAAGATAGATTGACTAATCTGTCAATTATTTCAATTGAACATCAATTATGTCAAAGTGTGGACACAAAATCATTAATTGAAAAGTTTTCAGCAGTAAAAGCAAGAAAAGTTCATTTTGTTTAAGTTCAAAAATACATTTATATAATAAGCTATTTTGTAACATTATAATAATAATATATTCTATGTAATTATAAAATACTATATAATAATGATATATATTATGTATATTGTGTTCTTTTTTTCTTTTTTGTAGAAGTTTAAATTTTTTCATCACAAATTAATGTTTTGTTCTTATAAATTAATAATTATTTTAAAGTTCATATTATTGGATGATTGTGTGTATATCCAGTCAATAGGCTTATAGGTAAAGAAAAAAAAAGTTGATTTTTATCAAATTTATTTCATTGAGGTAAATTTGTCTAACATTTTAAAATAATATATTATGTTTTTATGTTTAAATTTAATTAATTTATTGGAAGACAGCTAATAACATTTGATATAGGTACTTATATGCTATAATCCTCATAAATATGCATATACAATTTTTGTTCAGTCAAGGTATGATATTAAGTGATCAAGTGAGTAGGGGGAGGGGCGGCAATTTTTTTGTAGAACAAAGGTAGCTGAATAGGTTAGAGCGGGCCTGAAGAGATTGCACCGCGAGACAGTGAGTTTTCATATTTTTGGTAAGAACTTTTATCGCCGAAATACCAAACCTTGTAGAGCAATCATAATTTTGTCTAGCATCGTTCTTTTTCCATTGTCACTATCACTTCTCTCTTCTATTTCCCAAATTGCATAACATATTTAGTGACAATAAAAAAATGCCGTACCACACGTCAATGGTTTTTTTCACTTAGGAAGTACCTGAGTGACGTGTAACTGCAGATGCGTCCTCAAAACGTACAGCGTAGTATATTATAGTGTTTACTTATATTAATTAATAATATTAAATTTAATTGTAAATTATCTATAATCTATATAGTACCTACTTAATTGTTTTTTTTTTAAATACCATATATCAACACATATATATACCAATATCATAGCATTATATTAGATATATCTATGTCCAAACACATAATAATTCTACTGAGTAATTAAAAAGAAAAACATGCTGCCTCGAAAGTATAGCAACTTTTAAGTATTCATAGAGGCATTATAGATAAATATATTTTTAAAACCAAATTTATTATATAAATCATAAATATTTTTTTTCAATACACATATAATATATTATATATATTATGGTAATAGAATCGATTAAATAACCGAGCGTGTACCTATATCGCACTATAACAGTCATGTCTCGTTAACTTGAATCTCTAGAGGGATAAAAATGAGTTCAACTAAAACTTAGCACTTATAAGGTAAAAAAAACTTCGAATTATCAAGACTCGACCGTATTATAAAATAAAAAAAATAATATTATTATATCATATTTTGTACGCAAAATATCAATGAACAAATTAATATGCCTGAATTAAATCGATATCTATTATTATCCGGATGATATAGGTATCAATAATAAAACATCTACAAAAATAATATATTATACTATATAATATTTAGTTGGTTTGTACTTACCATTGATCCGGGATGCGAAAACAACGTACACGCCGCCTGAAGAGTAAACAGTATGTGCTGACAGTCCAACGCGACCAGAGCTCACCAGGGTCAGAATCTTCATCCCTACTCCTATATTTTTCATCCCCAATGATACGCCTTCTATTGTGTTGATTTTCACCAATCAAACATAAGAGCACGTATTTACAAATATTATATACCTAAAATATAATCTGTATTCCTGCTCTTTAAAATTGTTTTTATATATTTATACATCACGATGAACCATACTTAGATAATCTTCATTTAATTGTTCTACTGGATGAATCTAAATAATGTTATATGTGGTGACCGTTTACTGTAATAATATAGGTAATCTTCTAATAGGTAAAATGGAACCTCATCTTAAAATTTCTGTACTTCAAATTTTTTTTTTAGTCCCGATTATTGAATTATTCAGTTTGGATTATTTTTCAAAAAGTCAAAGCCATAATTCAATCAATACCCACGGTCTATTAAGATTTATTAGCTAAAATACATAAAATAGGTATTAGGTAAAGTAGGTATAGGTATAATGTCCAGATGATAAAATACATGTATAAGATAAATTACAGAGCTTATACAGCACTGTAATAAGTAATAACATAAATATTTAATTATAGTTCAGTGGCTATTACGCTACATTGATTTTACTTTTTCTTGATTTTATCTGTTGTTAATATACTGACTGAAAAAATACTAATACTATACTAAAATAATTGATGTAATTGAACCTTTAATATGTGGTTCTCAATCTGAAAATTATAGACCTACCGACTCCGAATTGTTGCAAACAGTATAATATAATTAATAATATACAATGCGCGCGCGCGCGTGTGTGTAGCCTGGTAAATGGATACATATTGTATGCAACGAAAAAAAGCGGGCTAGTGGGTACCGATCTGCTGTACATTAGGTGCCGTGTGGATCATTATTATATATTATAGGAGGGTTAAATTTGAATCCAATGATAGTTATCATTGTATACAAAAACGTTTCTGAACCAAAATGATTTATCAGCCTAGGATATAATTTTCAGTGGTTGGTGAAAAAGGTGGTTTATGTTTTAATAGCCTGAATACATAAAAATTTAAGTTCATTAATAATTATTATAAGCTAAACTTATGGAAAATCTCATATTAAAATTTTAACTCTTAGCTACTTATACAAAAAATTTTATGAAATATAGGTACCTACAAAATAATTTGCAAATATTCAGGAATTTGAAAATTTTTGTCAATATTTGAAATTAAAATGCTAATAAAAAAAAAATTGTATTACGGATAATAGAGTAAACTTATAACATAGTCTTGGTCCGCATGACGGTTTATAATCCAAACCTATTATTCATATATTATATATTATATAAATTTATAGGTACTTATATTCGATGAATATTGAATTTATGAAGGTGATATATAATATATATATAATATGTATGCGGGTTTTTTCTTTTTTCGAGTATATCCATCCGATCAGATGTGGAATCCTAATGTATATTTCTTTGTCTGCGCACCCTATTTTAGTACCCACGGACTACGACGTATATAATAATAAAATGTGTGTGTGTGTGTGAACCATTGTGTTTAACGACCATGTATTGGCAGCTGCAGCCTACATATTCATGCAGGAGAACAAATAACTGCGTACACATAGTGAGTACAGTATATTACAGGAGTTGGAAACCTGTGGCTCCTTAGCATCAAATCTGTGACTTTGGAAAATAGTAAAATATATCGAGACTATGGTATGTTATTTTTTATCTTAACTAACAATAACTGAACTAGTATGAACCGTTGAATAAAATATTGTGTTGAACAAAATCATTGTCGGATATAATTTGTTCCCGGTAGTCCATGGGTGCAAAGCACAAACATAACTATAATTAATATATTAAATGAGTACCTAATAAAAATATTATTTAAGTATTATTCTTAGCTTTATTGTTTTGAAAAAACAATAAAATTGAATTTTATTTTCATAGAATTTTGATTTTTTAATACAATTTATTTTAGCAGGTGCAAACGCATATCTTTGCACCTGCTATATATTTCCAGGGGGTGCATGTGCACTGTCGTGCACCCCAGTATTAATGCCACTGAGAGTAGGTACCTATTAACTTATACATTTTTTTATTATATTATGTCAACAAATGTATGTTTTGTTTTTATTTTGAAGTGAACCTAAATAATTTAATTTCAATTTTTTTTAATACTAACTGAATTGATAGTACCTATTCATTATTCAGTATGTTATTGTATAATATATTAGAATAAAATGATAAAATTGTCTTTGGCTATATTACAAATTATTGTTTATGTTACTATATATATATTATTACAGAATACTTGTCTGTGTGTGTGGAGTATGTTCTCGACAAAGGATAAATTTGAAGGTCGTTATGAAGGTTGGGAAACACTGCTCTTACTATACCATAGGAATTAGGCAGTAAACTGGTCTCAAATATTTCAGAAATAATAGATATTATAAGAACGTTTTGGAACATGAAAAACCACTTATTCGCCCCAGTGAATGAACATAAAATGTTATGTGCAGTATCAGTATAAAAATCGATTATCTATTTTATCTCTTTTAATATAATTTTTTTCTTTCTTTTTTATTTTAAATTATTATTATTAGTACAAGGTTTCTCGTGTGTAGATTATTCTAAAATGAAAAAACTACATAGTTTTAAATTTCAGCGGCTACAAAATGTTTTGAGCAATCTTGTGAAGGCTATACCTCTCACCACTTGTCAGAGCCACTTTATTAGAATTATGTTTTAAAAATATTTAATATATTTTTCACGTATAATTTACTAAATGTTTAAATATTTGTAAATAAAATTGTTTTAGAGCCTGCACTTATAAAAATATTTCAATATTATAATTATATGTATAGGTAGTAGGTAGGTACCTACCACCTCGGTCCGCAGTTGTTGATTCTTTATAAAATATACCTAAACCTAACCTTATTATTGATATTATTTATATTTTCAGATTTCCAGTGATAATTTATATTTTTTAAACAACAAACAGAGACGTAAAAATGTTGTAAAATTATGATTTATACAAATAATTATTAGCAATAATCACTGCTATGATTTTAGTGCATTAAAAAACTTAATATTACAACAAACATTTAGTATAAATACCGCAAAATGCATTAAAAAACTTTCATAAATGCATTACAATCTCAAAATGTCAGTATAAAATGTGTCATGCAGAATCACGATTTATAAATTATAAAAGTTTATCAAGTGCAAAATACTTAACATTGATTTTATGAATCATGATATTATTAATTTGGAATAATGTGTGTACAAAACGTATACAATGTTTATCTAAATTCTAAAGTACCTATATAAATTGAATAAATTAAAATATAATATGTTTTAAAAAAATATAGAGAGCTTGCTGTCATTTTTTTTTTAACTAATGAAATAACTAAATATAATCAGACAATTAATACACTGTCAAAATCATATTTTGAATGAGCAAATATATTTCTATTTTACACTTTATACTCATTTATCACGTTAGTAGATAGCCTACCTACTTACGTTACGAATTTGCACTGTTTGGTAATTCTTGTTTGTTTTTCCTCGTTAAAAACGGTTTTATTGTATCCCTTTTGCACTGAATGTATCTACTTAGTTAATACCACATTTAGTATATTATGTTACAATAGTTACATATATGAAGTACTATAATAATATAAATTATAGATGATATCATCCACATTGGTTTGAAATTTTTTTCATACAACTACATGTGGGTACACATGGTGGCAGACTGAAAAGTTTAATTGCAACGCAGCTGCGTTTACTTTCCAAAGGGGTTGACAACGAGTCAACGAAGTCTATAATAACAAGATCCAGTGTACAATCGTATTTTTTCGGCCACATTTTATAAATTAGCTATAAGTAAACAATATAATATACTAGAATATATTGAGGGGCGATGGTAGTTGTGGTAAATAATTAAATATAAAAGTCCTGTTCATCATGCAGCTATATTATGTCATGAATTGTTATAGGTATATCGGCGAGGATTGTTACTAAATTTAATAACATAACACTACTAATGATATTATATGTCTGTCATCTTCAGTCTTCCTTGTACAACATATAAGTATACTTTTGTGTTAAGTAGGTAATAAGTATATACCATATATAATTATAATACAATAAAGGATAGTTAATTTAACACAAATCACTCATAATTTCAAAACACCAATGTTTTTGAAAAAATATTTTTTAAATAATTTTAATTACTTAGAAAACAATATTTTTGATTTTTTTTTTACTATTTTCTAACGTTATAAATTTTTTTAGCTTTTACTTTATTGAATGTTATCTGTTATCGTATACGCCGATAGCTTCAGAAATAGGTAGGTACCTACACTATTGAAAACACACAATAATTATTAAAAGGTAACACTTTGTTCACTGTTTTGTCCAACAGTATCTCAGTGAACAAGAGCGTATTGAAGGGGGGACGAAGGGGGCATTCACCCCCCCCCATAGCTCGTATTTTTATTGTCCGTTTGATAAAGATCGTAAATCGTAATGATATCATACTTAATAAGAATTTTATGCCTGCACTGTGGTTACAACTACAAAGCTATAAGTAATTGACTGTAAATTAATTTTTAGTTTACATAGAAGAAAAATTAGTTTCGCCCCCCCCCCCATGGTCTCAGTCAGTGAATGCACCAAGCGATCACTCCCGAAAGACTCCAATTTCTCTACTCCTATCACTTATATAGTATCGTTTAACCTATTTTCAATGTTGTTACATCTACAAAACTTAGATATACTGACTAGGCCTTAATACGTCATATTATATTGCATACATATTTACTAGACCTAGTTAATAGTTTTCATATCAATAATGTTTATATGTTTAAATATTATGCATAATACAACAATGTTAGCAAACATTTTTTATTTTATATTCCTAAGTAGAATATAAAATAAGTAATATTTTAAGTAAAATTGATAATAACCAATTCACTCTTCTAAACTTTAAATACTAATAGCTTGTTAAATATTCGTTTAAAATTCGATTTTTATTTATCGAAACATGTAGGTACACCAAAAAATTATTCTGCTTTGAAATAAGAAATTAAAAACGAGTGTGTCTGAAATTCAAACAGAGGCTATATACAAGCTGTGTCGAACATCTGCCGACTCCCAGCGTCGCAACGTCGCAGCGTTATTGTACAAGTAAGATTATTTTCCATTGTAATTAAATTTGTAAGGACGGGTCCACAGGAATAAGAAATTTATAGGAACATTATTATTCGGTCGTAATGGTCGTATGGACATATCCTGTTTGACAAAGCGCATACCAAATAAAAAAATAAAATAAAACACGCATATATCACATCAGCTAACTAATATACGCCATATCAAATACATGTTAACGAGTTTAAAGAGCAAAATATGCATAACCTATAAACTAATACTAATACTATAAATACTAATTATAATAGTCACTCTCGCCGTTGCTTTCTAATAAAATCGTTCAGCTGGTAAATTATGCAGGTGTGATGAATGCGACACTTGCGCGAAAACATATGCAGTATATTATTACACAGATATTTCTAGTATATAATATTATATTTTGTAATTCTTTGAAGATTAAAACTTGTCCTTGGGCCATAGTTTAGAGACCCCTGTCGTGTGCGGCCGGTGCACGGCGAGCACGGGTGGTGGTATACTCATATAAGTATATGATATATATATATATATATAACATATAACATTCCTTCGTCGTTCCACATGGAATCGCGGGCGGGTGCGAGGTGGTTAAATATCCTGTATAGCGTTTACGATCAACAAGGGTGGTGAACATTCCATAACGACGCCATGATGGCGGGTATAATATAATACATTGTATTTATCGTAGCCCGCGTGTTTTCAGCTGTTCTCGGAGACTGAGAAAGTAAAATAAAATCGTCCGCTATTATAAATCTCGATTGTGTTATTTCTGCTGTACCTTTGGGATGTACACAAAATTACACGCCCAACCTAACACAGTCATATTTTGACACACGGTGTTTCGTACTGCGCACGATATTCCCACCAAAATAATATAAATGTGTTGTTCTGCCGGATCACGCACGACGTCTAACAAATTCCAAATATTATTATATAATTACTGAATTGTATATATTAATCGACTCATATTACAATGTTTTCATATCATATTGCTTCTCATAAAATCATAAACACGCATTCAAATTGTATTATGTGTGTATATAACTATATAAGTTATAGGTAAAATAGGTAAATGCATGATTTTTTAGATTTTGGTAAAATTTAACTATAATAATCATACGGTTCACACCATTATTAAATTTAGTTTACAAATAGATAGGTATAGGTATATATTATACTCTTGTTTATTAATAAATTAAAAAACAAATTCTACTTGTTAATTTAATACCATTTAACTATATGTGTATCTACGTCAAGTGCAGCACTTACCTATCTAATAAAATCACAAATCAATAATAATTATTATTGTCATATTTTATTATTTATTTAATCATTGTCGTGTTGTTTTAAAATATCTGTGTTGGAATCGTCTGTATTGATATTATTGTTAACTCGATTCGATAATTTAAAACATATTATTTTTAATAAAAGAATGAACATATAATTAAAGATAAATTATTATTTAAATAAATTATTGTTTAAAAACACCATCGCTATATTATGCTGACCCTGCCTCATCCCCAACAATACATTAATAATAATATGTAAGTACCATGCATTCGGTAAGGACGTGTGTAGTCGCATACCTATATTGTATTTCAAATAGAATAATATACAGTTTTTCGATAACAGCACAACCGACACATATTGTACATTAATAAATTACACACAGTATTGGTCGAAACTATTGTTTGTGATAAGTGCATCAAATACACTACCTATAATTACTATACCTTCTACTATGTGTATTTTTTTGTGTCCCGAACGTGCCAGCGAGTAGTTACTGGCGACAACATTTGGACACGACTACACGAGTATAACGAATATATACATATAATATATGTGTGTGTGTAGATAATTATTGCCTATTGGTATTGTTCTAAAAAATAATTAGGCGATGATGTCTTTTTGTATAGGTAATATATTTATGTATTTCATCTTGCGGGAGATATTCACATGTGACATGGCCATATATATATTTATATATTAGGTATATTATATATATTATAATAAAATAAATGAAGTCTTTCGGATAAGAATTACAAAAATTATTTAACAAAAAGCACAATTTATTTCAATATTGATATTGTATCAGTGCATTCAGTGCCTGGTTGTTGTTTGCACGTAATAATATATATATATATAATTATACAATATACATTGAGGTCACGATGTAAAGACCTATTACATTTGATTAATAATATTGTCTTTTGTATTGAATGATCGTACACGCGCTAAGCGAAATCTTTTAATAATCCGAGTGTATTTTCATTTTAGTACCTTATACTGTATGCTTTCCATTACTGTGCACAGGCAAAGCTGTGCGGGAATAGTTAGTCTATTATTATTTATTATGTACCTACCTACATTCCTAATAAAGAATATTTATTATATATTAGTAAGAAGTTGTGTGGTTTGCCAGCATATAATATTGAATTATTAAATGTACATTGCACATACAATATAATAATATCCTGCACATACAATATTATAGGGAGTAGACCGTTTGGGCCAACTGGCCCAAAATATGACCTGTTTGAGCGAATAAGTGTGAAAATGCTTATAATATACACTCAACAATTAACTGAACAATCTAATGATTAGCATTTAGCAACTATATTATCATTAGTATCTGTCACCAAGTTTTTTTCCAAATAATTTCCAATAATTTCACTCGCCCAAACGATACATAATAATATGATGATCTCCCTAACGCACTATTATTTTGGTTAAAATTAGACAATCGCACATATTATTATATAGTGGTATCATATTGAAAATTCGTTGCAGGTATTAGGTACCCAAACGTTTTCATCGGTAAAAGTAATTTATTATTGTCAGAGCATAAAAGGCTAGAAAAAATTCACCGGACGCACGTGTGGGCCATGTGGATTCCCTACTGAGCTCACATTATTCGGTAAAGATAAATCGTCATTTGGCCACAAAACAATAATATTCTTTTGATGTTTACTCGGACATGGTCCGTGTAGTCCAACGCCAAGTACGGATATATGGACAGTCGACAAACGTATCTTTTATTATCCGTTAAGATTAACGATTCATTGCTCATGTAATACCTAGTATATAGGTACCTAGAATCAGACACGGTCAATTGAATTTTTCTCTTGAAAATTTAATACAAGATTCATTGTTGTTTATTAGTTTATACTACTACATTACCTTTATATTAAAATGTTAGTGGCGACGCCGCGACGGTGATTGTTATTAGTTATTATGAGTATAAATAATAATAACATTAAAGTTTATAAATATAGATCCCTATATACATGCTGTTCGGCGTGTATAATAATATGATCTATCTAAATATAATATGTTTCATACAACAGTAAATCGTATACATTGTTTGAATGAAATAATTTTATGTACCTAATTTATTCATATACTATATAGTTTTAATTCTTCAAAATTAATTAATTTCTTCAAAAGCTTCAAGCATAAAAAACTTGAAAAATACACCACGGACAATTATATAGCTATTGTGAAATATAAGACTGCGTATTATTCGTTTTTTCTTCCTGTGTGTCTCACCATGCACATGGTAAGTGTTAAACACGATACAGTACGGTTGTGATTTACTTTATAATGTATATTATACCTATAATGATTAATTACCATTACACAGTACACACAAACATCAATTACCAAGATATTTTAAGACAATCAAAGGCCATATTGCTTAAAATGGGTCAATTATTTCAAGTTCAAGTATACACTGTTAATTTAAACCAATTGAAATTTGTTAAGTAAACCGTTTTTATTTTTAATCAAAAATTCACTCGTAAAATAACCATTTACCATCAAATAATTTTAGATTTTAGTTTTAGTTAAAAATTATTAGTCGTAAAAACTTGAAACGCACACTAGTTTATTTAAATTGGCATTTTCTGTACATGATTTAAAACATAAACCATTTTTATCACCACCCACTGGAAAATATATTATCCTATGTAATATAATACTAGTATAGGCCGTTCAGAATCGTTTTTCGTATACAATCATCGTACCATTGCATTCAAATTTAACACATTCATTACAGTGACCAACTGTGCAGCAGAGCGGTACCCACTAGACCACGCTTTTTTTTTTGTTTGCTAATTTTTTTATGCATATTTTTTATTTTTCATGCGTGTTTAAGATTTTTTGGCGCACATTTGGTTGATTTTTAATGCACGTCTCATTACTTACTGTATACGCTTACCGTGCTCTAGTGATTTTTTAACTTCATTGGTAAGAGATATAAGATTATTATATAAGATTCGTGAATGGGATCATTCTACAAATTTGTCGTAATATGTACCAGCGACCTAGGTGCCGGTGCCGTATCGTTCCTTCAATGCGCTGTGTTGCAGGTTCGCAATAATATATTTTTCGTTTATTCGGGCTATAATATTTAGTTTTTTCATATTTGATAGTCTCTCTAGTAGTCTAGTGAATTAAAAAAGTGTTTTTTTTTTCTATAACAACATCTCACAGATATCTATATAGAACAATATTATAGATAGACTATAGATGACTATAGAACATATAGTTAGTAATTTAGTATAGATATCTGTGCAATATCTATGTGTACTAATTTTATCGATTTATCGTGGTTTCAAGATGTTAACGTTGGTTATTGTTGTGACATGCATTTTCATCGATTTCGTAACCAGCGTTATTGCCGCCGTGCGACCCACCCGCAATTTACCGATCACAGACAATCCTGACGATTAAGCGAGCGATATACCAGGCTTATAAATACGAGTGCAGAGCTCAAAAACATCTCATTGTACACGGCTATTCTATAGCAAGACCCTTCCGATTTTTTTTCTTTTCGATCGTCGCGCTTAAAACGTGTAACTTGAATTAATAGCATATAAAAATAAATAGTTATAAACACGCGATACATAGCTACAAAATTACTACTATGCAATAGCTCTACCGTGGCATTCTCCGGACGTCTTTGATTTTTTTTTACTGAATCCAAAATCTAAACCTGACTTGACGTTTCTAATGTAAATATAATTTTATAATAGTTATATTATTGTGTTGAATGAAAATTAAAAAAATATTGTTTATTTATCATTTTGTATTTGAGATTCCAATATAAATTTTGCATCAGACACTTCCATACGATTAGTAAGAATTTCTACAATAACAACTTAATCTATAAATGAGTAATGACCGATATACTTCAACAACAAAATCAGGAACAACGATAGATGCTGTGTTATCTCGACACAATCGAATCAACAACGTATACATATCGTATTTTAGTTACCATAAGGCATAAACCGATTATATCCACTGAACCTATCGCATCATCAACACAAAATATAAAGGCTATCAAAGGTTACAGAAATTAATTAAAAATAATATTCATATCTAAACAATATTGTATGTTATTCTATAATAAATATGTGTTTTTCCCTCCTTTTATATTATAATATCTTCTCGTTTTAATTACTAAATAATTCTCTGCAAACACAAATAATACAAATGAAACCTCTACGACAGTAATAAATTGTAGATTGTACGTTAATTTGACGTCGCGGAAATTTCACTCCTATATGCCTGCACAGGATTTTTTTTTTTTACTTAGTTCGCGTCACAATCGTGGCGCAATCTGGCGCATGGTTATATTTTTGTAGAAACACAATTAATATAATATATTATATAATAACTGAACCGAAGAGTTTCTCCGATCGCTGGAGGTTATGTACCCGGAGCCTAGCCAAAAGAACGACCGCCGCCGTCATTAATCAGTGGCGTACGCATCACCTCGGAGCACCGAGCTCTCTGGCCCGCGGCACTGTAATCCGGGTGCATAGGCTCCTGTTATCATTTCGAGACAACTCTGACGTAGTCGCACGACTTAATGACGATATTCGAGAACTTTCCAACCTTGATGATGTAGTTAACACTCTCACGTTATAGGTTACACTCGAGTTGAGTTTGTCTAACGACCACGTGTTGCCACCATTTTTTTTTTTTTTATTATTAATTATTATTACATTATAATGTACGATTATTGAAACCTTTATATTGTTTATAGAGAAAACCTTATTTTCTTGTATATTCAAGGTAAACTTTTTACACGTCTTGATTATTATTACCTATTAGTCGTGAACTTGAAGCAAGCCTGTAACTTGGGCAATTTTTATGGGGGGGGAACTTTGTTTTATGTCGATATAGGTATCGTATGCTTAAAGATACTTAAGAGACTAAATACCCAAAAATACCTAAAAAATACATAATATCAAGGGGGGTTCACTCTCTCCCCTTCAGTTTACGCCCATGCCTGTAGGTACCCTATTTGTGTTATACATGCTAAGGATAAAATTTCACAGAGGAGTATACACAACAAGAGAGTAACGTTATTTTAGTAAAATAATTAAAAAAAAACACACTTAAACAGGTCACGTGAATAATATAAGTTAATGATAATTTATTGTTCTCACAGATTATAGTTAGTGGTCAATAAATCATTTTCAATGATACAAATACAACGTTAAACAAGGTCGTGTTTTGTTGGATATATAAGTGACAAATAAAATGTTATTACTTATTATTAAAATAATTAAAAAAAATTTTATTGTTAATCATATATTTTATATGCAGAAAAGTTTTATATTATATTATTATATTTTATGTTATTTTTAATAGAATTCAATAGTTATTTCTCGAGTAAAATAAAAAAAAAATCCTAAAAATATGTATATTTTTGGTGCGCAATGTTGCGTAATTGTAACAAACTGAAAATTAGTTTTCTTTAAAAAACTAAAGTCCGATGTTTTTTTTTTTAACTATTTTTCCCGAATTTAACCATACAAATTAGTCATAATCTAAAATGTTTATGATTTTGTAAATTTTTTTTAGGTTGTCCAATAGCTTCCATTTTTGTACAGAAATATGTTTCATGATAATATCTATATTCAAAACATCAAAATTTTATTTTGCATAATAATTATAATTGCGTATTTTACCATTTTTTATTTATAAGTGCATAATTTGTGTTTTCTCTGTTCCTAAGCGTATATATGACGGTTTCGATGCAAAATGCTAAAAAATAACGTAATTTTATGGTATAAAGAGCAAAGCCACAACTGGAAAAAAATTTCGGAGGGGGGTCCAACATTTTTTTAAATATATAGATACTGAACGTCATTTTTAAGCTAAAAATATAAAATCTGATTATTATCGCTGTTGAAAACATTTTGTTTGGTTGTCATTATAATACTCAATTTACATAATAGTTTATTATTGAATAAAAAAATATTCCTACTATTGAAAATGTCGATGAGGGGGTCAGGACTCCTGGACCCTCCCCTCAGTTACGGCCTTAAAAACGAGCATATACAATTAGTGCCAACACAATTTGTTGATATTCTATCTATTAATAATTTAATTTATCTCTAATTATACATTTATTGCATTTTTTTACATTTTAATGCATATTTTTCAAATTTTTCATGCACATTTAGGTTACTGTTTTTTAGTGCATAAATATTCTAACCCTAGTCTTAATAATATAAATTGCTAAAAAAAAAAATTCGCGCATTGAAGGCTTAAGAATTTTTAAAGCACATTTGGTTGATTTTTAATGCACATCGCATTACCTACCGTACATTCGCGCTCTAGTGATTGATATTTTTGAACGTCATGGGTAAGATATATTATATAAGCATTAAGCTTCATATTATATAAAGCTATATATATATATATATCATATGTATAAGCTATATGGTCATATCATATAAACATATACATATTATATATATAAGCTTTGTGAATGGTTTTATTCTACAATTTGTCGTAATGTGTACCAGGGGCCTAGTCGGCGGGCGCTCGCCGCCGCCGCCGTAACGTCCCAGAGCAGCGCGCGCGTCGACGTGCTGTCCCCGTGCGTGACGTAGGTACAAACTGTACGAGTGTTGTAGTCGCATAATATATTGTTTTTCAAATAAAATAATATACAGTTTTTCGAAAACAGCACACCCGACACATATTGTACATTAATAAATTACAACACAGTGTTGGTTGAAACTATTGTTTGTGATCAGTGCATCAAATACACTACCTACATAATACTTATACTGCCTTCTACTACGTACCTACCGCACCCAACACGCATCAGTATATTATAATAAAATAAATTAAGTCTTTCGGACAGTGGCGTAACAAGATGGGAATGGGCCCCGGGGCAATTAATAAATTAGGCTCCTTAATTCTAAACCTTTTAAAAAACCTTTTTTCAATTTTATTTCAATTATTTTACGGATGTATTTTTAAAACTTACCAAGAGCTCTGAAGGCCCCTAAGCTCTAGGGGCCCCAGGGCACTGCCCTGCTTTGCCCGATGATACCTACGCCACTGCTTTCGGATAAGAATTACAAAAATTATTTAACAAAAAGTATAATTTATTTCAATATTATAACAATATATACTGTATCAGTGTCTGGTTGTTGTTTGCACGTAATAATATAATTATACAATACATGTAGGTACCTAATACCTATAATACATAAACATTAAACATAATACATATTATAATATTTATTTGTTATATTGAGGTATAGTTAGGTACTACTTACTAGATCATCACTCTTCCACTCACGATGTGTCTGTCCTATAGTTTTTAATTTAATATGGCTGCTCGCGGTTGTATTTACCGACAGTGACTTATCGGTTGTTTTTTCGGTGCACCGGAAATGACGTGTAATTATATTAAGACCATCGTATAAAAATAGAGATTATAGGTATACCTATATATTATGTATTATAAGTGCAAAATATATTAGCATGCACACATACTATGTGTTTAAAAGAGACGACATAATATTAATGTATCGATTCTGTCTTGTCGCCATGTGGTCATAATTGTATTTATAATAAAATTAATTTATCGGTTTTCTTAGTGACGATTATAAGACCATTAAAACCTAACACTAAGCCATATATTTTCATGAAAAGGTCATGATATAATTAACAAATAAAATGTTAATTATATCATGATTGACATTTATATGTAGCGTAGGTAATATATACTACGCTATCATTATTTTATAGTATATATTAAGTATATTATGTAGGACTGTCATTTTAAAAATACATTTACAAATTATACGGTAGGGACAAACAGTAGCCGGCGGAATCGATTTACGCCCAAGTGAAACATCCGCCACATCAATGGTGGTGAAATCAAACTATTAATGTACAATCTATACAGTTATTGTCGTAGAGGTTTCATTTTTATTATGTGTGTTTCGTACTCAAAATGAGAAGATATATTAAGGAACTGAAAAATATATATTTAAACTTTAAAGAATAACATACTCTTTACATCCTGTTTGGATATAAGTATTATGTTAAATGTATATAAGTAATAAATACTATTAATCGAATTATTATCGTGCATTATCTATGATATCGTGCTGGGTCAGGTAATATAAGTAATAAGGCACAGGTTGCCAGTTCAATCTCATCTACGCGATCGGAAACATTTCCGATATTGTGCGTAGTGTAAGTGTAATACACATATGACAATCGTTATCACAAATGCAAGTGTCAGTTTAATATTTTTTATATACCTAATCAATAAACTATCATTTAATACAGTCCACAATCAGTGTTTATAGTTTATTATTCAAATTATAAACTGAGCCGAAAAATATTATTTTTAATTTATTTCTGTAATCTGTATTCTGTGCATTATTAGGTGCTTCAATAGCCTGTATATATTTTTGTGTTGATGATGCTTGGTAAAATGATTGGTATAAATAATGTTAGTGATAGATTTAATGCTATTTCCAGTTATACTTATTTAATATTATTTGTATTTAACCTTTAATAACATAATATGTTGTATAATAAAAAAATCATGTGTGGAGTTAGGGTTGAAGTGATATATCATATAGTTGTCGCAATGTATTCACTGTTACGGTGCACCGAATATTTTAATTTTTAATTTCGAACTTCTTAATTATTACAAATTATTATTATATTTTGATGAGTGATGACATTCGAATTAAACAGGTACAATATTTCATATAGCTGTAGAGTGTAGACGCGGTCTCGTGTTTTGGTGGCAAAACCGTCTCTTCGAGTATACGCGATTCCAATATTATGTTTATTATCGTTTATTCTTTTATTTCGATTGTAAACGTAGGCTTGATCTTGGTGGTCTGTGGGCGAGGATGACAGTATCCAAGCCATATAAATCACTTAGGACACAAAAGGGACGGAATCGCTTGTCACACGTGTACGATTTAGGTCACAGCTCAGGTCAAAAGTGAAATCGGACATCTAAAATACACATCCTGCAATGCATTATTACAATACGGTTCTCTAATAAGTCAAGAAACTGCGCTTTTATATTTTTACAGATTATATATTTTTTTATATATTCTACAATGATGTAAACACGTGTAAAATACTACAATAATTTCGTCTTGTACCTTAACATAATGCGTATTTGTTGACCGTCTGCTGTGGCCTGTGACAATGGTTTATATTTGTTTATAATGCGGGTACCTAAGTACCTTGATACTTAACGTATACCAGTACAACCGAACTCGTATACCCACCGGCCATCGGTCAACGGGACATGTTATCGTCGTCGCAAACACGATTACTGTCTTTTTATCCTTATGCATACCTATATACGAAAAAACATACACACACACACACACACACAATATCACATTTGCGCTCAAAAACATTTAATGCAGTTGAATTAAATTATTTACGGCTAATAAATACACCCATATGAATATATGATTTTATAACATACCTAACGATATACTTAATAGTCCTAATATAATGTGCATACTTCATTCATATTTTATTACATTATAATATTATACATTAAGTTTTGATAGTGTTAGTACCAAAACCATTATAGACATTATCATATTTAAAGCACAATATTGTGAAATGCTTTAAAACTAACATTATAATTTATAATATACATTTTTCTTTGAGCTCAAAATAAATGTACAATCACAATGTTGTGTTTTCTTAAATAGGTACCTATAATAAGGTGAAAAAGCATAATCGTTCTTCACAAAAGAGAAAGGTAAAAAGTCCACAATCGGGTCATACCCACACACTTTTAAAATATGCAAAAATATGCAAAACAAAAATTTAAAAGTGAAATCCAAATAGTATGATTCGTGAATATTATTAACAAAAATATAAAAAATTGAAAAGGAAAAAAATATGTAAAAACATATAAATCCAAGCTCTATAAATTTGTGAATAACTGTAACTTAAAATGTAATAGCTATCTGGCATATAAAATTTATATTTATTTATTATTTAATAATATCCCGATAAAATTAATATCAAAATAAAAAAAGCATGCAAGTGGGTACCTACCGCTCTGCTGTACATTAGGTGCCGTGTGGATCATTATTATACATTATAGGAGTGTTAAATTTGAATCCAATGATTGTTATCATTTATACGAAAAACGATTCTGAACGAAGATGATTCATTTCAAGTATATCATTTCGAATGGTTGGTGAAAAATGTGGTTTATGTTTTAAAGTTCTGAATACACTAAAATTTAAGTTCTTTTATAATTATTGTAAGCTTAACTTATGATAACCCTTGTATTAAATTGTCAACTTTTAGCTACTTATACAAAAATTTTTATGAATTATACCTAGAAAATTTCAAATATTCAGGAATTTGACGAATTTTTTTCAATATTTGAACTTCAAATCCAAATACAAAAAAATTGTGCATATGTATTCTTATAATTTTTTATTCACTATATGAATAATTTATGAGGAACTTTTTATTGAATTTTCAAGTATTTTGATTGGGCCAAAAAAATTTTATCGACACTTCAAAAAAATTTTTTCAGAAAAATTGAAAATTTCAGTAGTCTATAAATAACTCAAAAAAAATCAAAATATTTTGAAAATTAAATCATGTAAAGAAAACGCCAATCTAAATAACTGCTACAATTTTCAAGTATCTACGACATATACTTTTTGAATAATAACAAATATTTAAAATTGTTTATGTAGGTATATATCACAGACAATCTGCTTTCTGGTCCCTATGTTAGTCATCCTTTGATGTCTATATATTATCTTAAAATTGTAAAGTAAAATGTATCGAACGTAAGATAAGCCATATTATAATAATATAATCTAATCTTATATTAGTGACTCATACATGAAATGTCATGTGTTTTTTTGATCGAAAACGGCGATGACCAATGATTGTAATATTTTATCGATAAGTTGTATAACAGCACATAAATGGGTAAGTTATTGTATTTTATCGTCCCGAAATAGTAATAATATTATATATACATTTATATACCTTTTTGAAAATTGTATTTATTAATATTTAATTTTTTGATTTTAATTTTTTTTTTAATATTACACCAATTTAACGTCTCATTATTAGATTCAAAAATTTCAATAAATAAACTCATTATTTTATATTCATACGATGTATTTATTGTTATATATGGATGGCAGGACAATAACAAGCTTGAATGGCGGAGGTATAAAGTTTTTACTTGCCGCGGCAAGGCTATAACAAGCTAGTATCCATAAATATTATATTCATTGAAAACTCTCTTTAAATTAACATTATAAATTAGTCTAAATATTTTGAAAATGTTTGTGTAATATAGTAATATACGTAGGTAATGACTATTGGCATGATGTCCATTAAAACAATTTCAAGTATCATATTTTTTTTTTAATTACCTACAACAAATAATTATAATTGAAATTTATTATTTTAAATTTCTTCAAATTTTATAGTTATAAATATAAGTAATATAACTGTGTTCATGGATTTTTATTGCTTTAAAATTACTTTAACAATTGTGCTTCAAGTGTTAAGTATTAGGTACTTAAAAATATTATGAATTTTGTGGATGATTTTATGGTGAAGTATTCTCAAGCCTACACAACAAATTGAATTTCCCAGCTATTATCTTCTTTTACTATCTACTTATATGGTAAGCTGCACCAATTATTTACTTAATTATCCTATCATGTACGGCTATAGGTAGGTATCTTATGTTATTTATTAACTATTTTATTGATTCACACAAATAGAACATAGTTTAAATTGAATTTTTTTGTTATTTATGAAATATGTTTACAATCTGTACCTATTATTGTAATTATAATTCAATAATTAAAATAGTTAACTTTAAAACAAGAATCGAAAAACATAGCGAAAGTGTGTAGCCACAAATTTCCAAAGGTTGAAATATTATACAATAATATCAAAATACCACTAAAATAATGATTTATCATCAAATAATAAGTAAAAGTAAAGTTCTATAATATAGTATATTATAAGTATGATCCCGAACCTGTGGTATAAATTATAATCACGTTTAATTTGGAAGCTGAATTAGTAGGGGGAATTATTTTGTTTTTGTTTTATTTTGTATTTTTAATCGTTGTATTAGGCCTTACAATTGATTATATCACGACACACTGTGTAGTACAAAATATGATATGTGTACCTACTACAAAACTCAAGTGCGTAGCACATGTTTTTGTTTTTATATTATTACCTACTATTAATTTTGTATATTGTATCTATTCATAGATACATTAAATTTTAATTTCAGTTATTAATTAATTATCACTTATCAGGATGGAATTAAGCATAATATAGATCTGATGGCTTATGTTAATAGACTGGCCTTTTGTACACGTAGAACGGCTATCGTACCTGCGTGTGTTGTCTCGCAATTGTATTATAGAGCTCGGTGTTCGGCGGATATGCGCTCGTTGCCTGAAAATTACGGCGGCTCTCGTCGTTCCGGCTAGACTCCTGGTACGTAAATCCATCGGTTACCCCGAGAAATATCGTTCGACTTCGACAATATTATAATATCGGCGAGTATTATAATATATTTTATAATATTATTGAAATGTTGTTGGTGTTAATACCACGCCAATGCTATTTGGTTGAACGCCAACTCGGCGGTTCGGTTCTCTGGGGTCGGATCGACTGATTTCATGTACCAGGAGCCTAGTCGGAGGCGACGAGTGCCGCCGCGATTTCTGGCGGTGAGCGAGCCGCCGCAGAGCACCGTGTTCTCCAGACCGCAATGATGACATATTGGGCCGTATAGATTCCTGGTGAATTTGAAACCATTTCGGGACGACAACTCTCGCGACGACACAACCGCAACAGCGACAGTAATAACCACAACAATAGTCGTAAGTCTAGCCAGTCTGGGGCTGAGATTTTAACGCCCTAAAAAATCTCAAGAAAATATGCATTTACATTTATTTATTATAGCATAAAAATTGAAAAAAAAAATAGAAATGATACCACAGTAGTGTATTTTTTTTTATGTATACATAATACCATTGATTTATTAATGAAACCCAACTATCAAAGCATAATACATTATACATTATTTATATATATATCCACCCTTCATTCATATACAAAGATATACTACTAATACTACTAATATATTATGTTATACAATATGATCTATGCGATTAACACCTACGACAACAATGCATCGTGAGAATAATATGTACTGATATGCATACTTACACAAAGGCGCGCAACTCGCAATACATTAGGTGCTTATTTACGCGACTACGAGAGTTGTAGTCATATGACTGTTTTACATAATACGAAAATCCGGTCGATGATTGCCTTTTACAAACAAAAATATTAATTAGGCGCACATTTGAGATTATATAGTGTACAAACCAATATAAATATATATATATATATTAAGTGTACATATATCTTACTTTTACATCGTACAAATTATAATGTTACTGCGTATAATACTCATACACCTAGTACATAAATTCCATTACTGTGTTATAATACTCGTATACCTTTTTTTCATCTCGTAAATCACTGCCTATATTCTATAGTGTCGTCGTGTTAACGGCCAGACTACACGATTCCGCGCCTTTTTCATTTTTCGATATTACATTAGTTACGGTCCATTTTTTTTTTCGGTGCCCGCAATTCGGTATTGTATTTGAACGCTGTATTGTCATGTTTGGAATGCGGTTCAACAGGTTTTTTTTTTCTTGGAATACGATAGAACCTTCTCAGTAAACATTTAAAGTGCAGCTGCAGCTGTTGTAGCGGTGGCGTTAAAATGAATCCGAACAAAATAAATTACGGCGTACGGATACAAAATACGGATACCTATATGTATAACAGTATTTTTAAATTATTATAGCTAATAAAAATGTATATAAAATTAGTATAATATGGAAATATGTCAAATGTGAATGTAGAGTACCCCAAATAAATGTATTTTATATTAAAATCCAGACCCTAATTATTATTATTATCATCAATATGAATATGAAACATTATTTAAAGATATTTAAGCTATTTATACATATCCATTCATTGTTTCAAAATGTATTTGTTTATAATGTATTGTGTTTTAAAAATATTTTTTTTTTTACAAAACAATATTTTAAATAGAGAAAAATATATAATTTTTACTCAGTTCAAGTACAAAAGTATAATTAACTAAAATTCGTTTGTCCCGTTTAGCTTTCATATGTTGTTTATGTCTTAATAAATATTTGCGATTTTCTGCTCACCAATATTCACCATGACCATATATATTACGTGGCATTGTTTTATTCGAATTTAATTTTCTTTTTGAATTGGTTTTTGGGCTTTCTTCGTGAAACGCCGAGATCCATCGTTCATATACCATAATAACACGATAATAGTAATAGTAATAACAATTAGATAATAATATTTGTACGCGAGTAAATAAATAAATCGTCTATATTTCAGTCATCTAATTCTATCCAAAATGACAATATAATTTGCGGTTATCTCACAAAATGCGTATTTAAATGACGACGATCTATCCGTCTATACTGTAGTTCTCGCATCGATCTACATATTTATACACATATACGATATACACAATAATATTAAAATATAAGTAGAACGTTTGTCCGAAGGCTGTGTAGATGTAATGAAACGATAATATACCTAATAACATCATTAGATTATTATTATAATATATATTATACGTATATACTATTATTACTCGTATTTTATATTTTATTATGTTATTGGACAATAAAGTTGAAGCAGTCCCTAAAATTGTGTGTAGTGCGTGTGTACGATACACTTTGTGTAGTACGAAATTTAAAAGTGTGTTATTCTAATTAAACATTTATAATAATATCATGTATAATTTTATATCTTTACATTTTTTAAAAATATTTTAATGGATTTTTTCCAAACCACATTTTAATTATCAACTACATTCTACACAGATACACCGTAAACAATTTTTTATGTTTTTACGTCTTATATTCTTATTATAGTTATTATTATTTATTGTTATTGGGAATAAGTTATATTTATTATTATTTATTAGTTGTGGTAAATGTGCGGTATATACATGGAATATATTCTGTGGTATATATAAAAACAAAAATAGTCACTAGCTCTTTCTAGTTTATTGCGAAGTTTAGTTGTTAATAATATTTTTATTTCTACGTATTTCCACAATGAATAAATTTTTAATAAAATTGAATGCTAAGTAGGTACTATCTTATTTTACTCAAATATAGTTATTTTGTTATTTGTTTTTGAAGTTCCTTTATAATTTTATATTGATAAAATATTACAGCACTATATTTTAAAGCCATTGCTTTATTACTAAAAGGGTAAAATATAATTTTTAATAATAATATGTTAATGATATATTAGAGTAAATTAATATATAAATAAATTAATAATAATTTAATTTTCACAGTCGTTAAATAATATATTTAATATTTATATATATTGTTATTTAATTTATATTATGTGTTATTGTTTAACGAATACCATAAGCATTGGTACTAGTTTATAGAACATTAATTTAGATTTTACCTATTTGGGACTATCTGTGACATATTGTGTGTAGTACGAAAATTTGAATATTTTAGAGACCGAGTTGAAGTTTATATTATTGTGTACGACACTCGTTTTCAGTGTATCATGTTATTTTCATTATTCGTCGTCATCGTGTACCCATTTATTTTTCCACTTCCAAGTTCCAACTCCCTCATATTGTATTTATAATACTTGATGTATACTACAGGGTACGATTTTCAATATACAGACAATATTATAATATCCATAAGTTTAATAAAAACCATAAAACATTATTTATTATAATCAAAATATTAATGTACCTATCGGTCAGATCTATATACACCAAAGTGAGTGTCCAAACATGTTCACCCAAATTGTTTCATATAATAATGCATTTTTTTAAATTATAATTTTCAGAATTTTCAAATATATATATTACAGACTATATTTTAAAAATTTTAAGATTCTTTGTAATACCGCAGTATCATTCTGTGACACAAACTTGTGTTCTTCAAAGAGAACCGACATTTTTTAGTAATTATAAATTATTTAATGATGGATAATTTATTGTTTCGAACGTTTTTATTTGTACTATTGTACCTTATCCGTTAACCGTTTGTTATATTTTATAAAAGTCGAATAATAATTGTACATTCATTTAGATAAATAAACAATAACTATCACACACAAAATAAATTAGTGAAATTGTTTTAAAATTTAACTCGCTTGTCGATATTTCGTACCTAAGTAACCTATATTATTTTGTTAACAGTTTTAATTTAAATTGTTTATAGGTAGTAACACGATTTCCACACTTGTATGTTTAATGTAAACTTGTGTTTTATCACACATCTAAGAAGGTGTACAAGTTTATAAAGAGTATTTTATATATTATATAAGACAGCGGTATACTCAACCTGTGGTACGCGAAGAAAATCTCCCTTTTTAAAAAACATATACGTATTATACATTATCAATAACCAAAAAAAAAAAAGCAAAAAAAATGGTCAGGTGGTACGTAAAAATTGTCAAACTGTGTAGGTGATACGCGAATACAAAAAGGTTAAGAACCGATGATATAAGAGATAAATGAAAATTCAACTACCATTATTATTTATTTTAAATATCAAATTAAAACAATAATATTATAATGTATCTACATTCTACATGGTACGTAGTACGTATAACCATTAATTCCAACCAAAATATAAACAGTGTATTGTATGTATTTAATATTGAACAATATCTTTCTAGAAATTGCAGTACCATCTACTACAAAACTTCAGTATATTATATTTACATTTTGCCTTTTCGACGACTCGTGATATTATGATAATTTTTAAATGCTCTGTAGAAAGAATCTTAAATTTTAATACACAAGTATAATTTTTTAAATCAATCACTATGCATTTTTACTAAAAAATAAATAATCCAACGGTGGGTTAACGACTGTTATTGTCCATTATACTGTAGAGTTATTATTATTATTATCATTATTATTATTATACACCCTTATAATAGTTTCCGTGCACTCAACGATGTAATATATTTTTTTAAATGTCATTTTTTATATTCATGAAGGTTTGCGTTGCAATCAGTAAATGTATTGTGTGACGTTAAACAGAGCCGGGAAAGATATATGTGTATAGAATTAGAAATGGCTATTTCAATCAAAGATTATAAATTATGGTCTTAGTAGAGTTTTATATTGTTGTCTTCTCGTTGTACTTTATTTTATATGGTTAAAATGGAAACGACCGTTATCGAGTGAGAGATCAATAGGTACCTACTCAGTGTACATGCACGACTGTGTGGCGTCAGTTAAATTCAAAAAATACCTACATGAGACTGAAGAAAAACCGATAATATAATATTATGTAGGTACGGTTAGATATTTGAGATAAAATATAATAGTGAGTTTATTTTGATGAATATAATAAAAAATGTCGGTAAGTGGGTACCGCTCTGCTGTACATTAGGTGCCGTATAGATCATTATTATGTATTATATAGGAGTGTTCAATTTAAATCCAATGATAGGTATCATTGTATACGAAAAACGATTTTGAACGGAGATAATTTGTCAGCCTAGAATATAATTTCGAATGGTTGGTGAAAA
>VUJU01003359.1:0-26638 GCA_009835225.1 Aphis craccivora | reverse complement strand
ATTATTATAATTATAATTAATAATTAATAATTTATTAATCGAATATCCGTTGTAAAGGATTTTTAGCGTTTTTTAGCGTTGTAAATACGCTAAAATGTACCGAGTTGTACCTATGTTAATTGAAAATAATACATTTTATTACATAAGTATAACAATTAACAAAATTATGAATTTATATAATTACATTATAATAACAATTTTAAGGCCAAGGGGAGGAGGGTTTGAACACCCAAAACCCCCCCTGGCTACGCCACTGTATATATTTATATAATATTATATAAATTTGTATGAAAAAAAAGCGGGAAAGTGGGTACCGCTCTGCTGTATATTAGGTGCCGTGTGGATCACTATTATACATTATAGAAGGATTAAATTTGAATCCAATGATCATTATCATTGTATACGAAAAACGATTCTGAACGAAGATGATTTGTCAGCCTAGGATATAATTTTCAGTGGTTGGTGAAAAAGGTGGTTTATGTTTTAATGGTCTGAATACATCAAAATTTAAGTTTTTTTATAATTATTATTAGCTAAACTTAAAGAAAATTTTGTATTAAATTTTCAACTCTTAGCTACTTATACAAAAAAATTATATGAATTATCAACTACAAAATAATTTGCAAATATTCATGGTTTTAATGAATTTTTGTCAATATATGAACTTATACTTATAAAATCACGTAAAGAAAACGACAATCTTAATAACTGGTAAAATTTTCAAGTATCTACGACTTACACATTTTGAATAATGACAAATAATTAAAATCGTTTGAGGATAAATTGTTATTGTTACGCTATTAAGTAAAAATTTAAAATTCAAACGCGCTTAAAATTTTTCCTATAATGATAATTCGAGTTTTCTCTATAGATATTTGAAGGAAAACTTATGGAAAACTTAGTGTTGTATTTTTAATCTTTAGTTATAAACACAAAAAATTTTATGATTTTCCAACTTCAAAATTATTTGCAAATTTTCGCGTTTTCGACAGATTTCGTAAAAATTTGAACTATAAACGCTTATAAAAAAAAATTGTGGCTGACGTTTTCAAAATTTTTTTAGCTACAATAAGAACAACTCATAAGGAACCTTGTTATGTAATATAAATTTTCAAGTGTTTTTGGTAATCCAAATTTTTTTTATCGACACTTCAAAAAAAATTCTCATAAAAATCGAAAATTTCTATGGTCTATAAGTAACTCAAAAAAAGTCAAATTTTTTTGAAAATTTAACTGTATATAGATAATACTTACATAAACCTTTGGTGAAAATTTCAAGTACCTATTTACAGTGATTAGTTTTTGATTTACAACCATATAAAAAAATCAATTTGGTCGAAAACTGGTTTTGTGTAAAAATTCCCATTTTTCTGTTACTTTTTTAGGATTTTTCCTGGCGCTTTTGAAAACTATTGGAAATTTTTTACTTTTGACTCCCCAAAAAACCAACTAGATTTACTTTCCTATCAGAAACAGGGTCCACTTTTTAAAATCGAAGCACTTTTACTGCTCCAAAACGTGGTGACAGACACAAAAATAAAAAAAACACACATCATTGTAAAACAGGGGCGGATCCAAAAATGTTTTACGGAGGGGGCGCAAAATTTAAAAGTTTAAAACAATTAAAAGTTTACGTATAATTGTTTATCATCGATGGCAATCGATCGAACGCAATTTAGCTGTAACATAGTAACACACTTACACAGTAGTCACTACACAATAAAATATATAAAATGATATTATTTTATTTTTCGTAATTTTATAATACTGTAATAAGTTAGTAGTTGTAATGAACTACGAAAATAATTAAAAACTCAATATATTATATACATGACACAAACCTATTTTAGGGATTTGGGGGGGCGTGCGCCCCCTTCGCCCCCCCCCTTGGATCCGCGCCTGTTGTAAAATCAATACATTCATCACTTCATTCAGAATCTAAAACGGATAACCGACTGTATACAAAATAGAGGCGGCCATATAAATAATGTAATTTTTAAAAATTAAGATTTTTGTTTATAACAATTAAAAATAATCTTTATGTTGAATAAAATACAATTTGTTTCATTACTTTGTTTTTAATACTTGACCAATAAACTACAAATTCGTAAGAACCCACTGCCCCACCCTGTATATACCTATGTATATGGTATATGGCATATCTATACAAATGCCGTTATAAAATAAGTAAGATTGTGATGATAATAATATGTACGTTAAATATAATAATATTTATAAACCTGCCGCCAATTGATAGTGATAAATACGAACTGTGCCGTCTCTTTCTTTGTATAATAATTTATACATATAATATGCACGAAAGTTTGTCATGAGCCATTATAATATAATATTATCATTACAGGTACTTGCACAGCTATATAGTTATTAGTACCTACGTTGACAGTTTGTATATTCCTGGATGCGATAAGAATATCATACCGTGAATAATATGGAAATGGCGTCTTAAAACGTGATGGTGACAGTTATCCAACTAAATAATTCGTGACCGACTAAAAACCTAACAAAATAATAGTTATAATAATATAATATAAATATTGTCTTCTCGCGACTTTAAACACCACTGCGTGGCCCGTAGGTATATAACAATAATTTGTCACCCCTCTACGACGATGTATATAATATATATATAATATTTGTGTGTGTGTACATAATATAGGAAACATAAATTTTACGTCATTTATTATACTACTATATTAGTAGATATTATATTAGATTAGATAGTATATTAGTGATCCATTTAAACGTAAGATGCTCAATATTTCAGAAAACAATAACCTTTTTTTAAACAATTTATTTTAAGTGGTTACAAAATAACATATTAGGTATTAAGAAAAATGTATACTTCTTAGTATTTTTATTGATAACATTTTAAAAATGTTTACCGTTTTAAATGACAACAACATATATTTGTAATTGCAAATTGGAAGCAAAATATTATTCAGAATATTCTGATCTATAAAAATCAAATTTTGGATGAGTAGTTGCAGATAAGTTATTAATTACCTATTACGTTTATATGCAGCAATTTATGTGAATTAGAAAGCGGGTTTATATGCAGCTAAAATACCAAGATTAGATGTTGAATAAAGTTAAAAATTAAAATGAACGTAAATGATTTTATTCCATGTTTTATACTTTGGATACTATGATCAAAATATGTGTTTGGTACCTTATCATCTATATTATTTTATTATTTTAAATTTTAAAATTCCCGCTAAAATATTAAATCGCAATAAAGCGTTTACATGACATTGTATTTCTTAATCTCAGAGTAAGAACTAATTCGATTTGAAGAATCAAACTAAATAATAAATGCGCATTAGTTTAATGCGAATTAAAAATGCGTTTATATGCACCAAACTCTCAGACTAACTCAATGGGTATTGAATTAATGCGCATTTAACTGCTGTAGATGCCTATATAAACATAGTAATTTAAAGTTGTGATGGGCAGAATAGTAACAGAAATAGCCAATCGCTCAAAAAAAAATAATAATAATAATTTAAAATCACTATAATTAAATTAAAAAATAATATTTAATTTTATACATTATACATTTTATGCTTTTATAATTATGATGATTAAAAAAATATATTTTATTAACCTATACATATAATATAATTATATAAATGTGAAAATGAAAACCAATGTAAACCTTTGAGGCCTATGTTCTCGGAAACTACTGAACGGATCGTTATGAATATTTTTTTTTAATTGAAGAGCTAACTGCCGACAAAATGATAATAACTAATGAGTAGGTAATGAGTAATGAGGGAAATGCCTACATTAGCCCTAAATAACGCTCATAATTATTTACTTTAACGTCGTGCAACTTGAAAAATAGTCTAGCTACAGCAGCACAGTAAACCGTAGTCGAAATTCATCCAAAATCTTGTTAATAACAGTGTACATCGATCGTGTGCATAGAAAATCGTGCATCGGATGCATTGATAATTCGTCAAATAGCGCCAAGGTGTCGTCTACACAATATTAATTTATAAACTATAGCTATAGGTGCTTTAATAATTAATTGTTAATTGATATTAATGTATTTATATTTGTAGAAATATTCCTATAGGCTATAATATATAGCATTATAATAATAACGTAAAATAAATTATAATGTAGATACCTATGATTTATGAAATTGATCATTTTTAGGCTTTTAAACATAAGTTTAGAATCTGTCCGTAAATTAATTGTCAGTGAATAGTTACAATTGTTGATATTAGGGTATTTATTTATTGCCCCTACATGATTGTGATTATTTTTTGCATTAAGAATTAAGATTTTATAATGGTAATTCAGAGTAAATTTGCAATAGCTAATATTAAAAGTAGGTATCAAAATATGAATATTTAATATCGATTCATACTATAGCATAATCTTAAATGTTATTAAAAAATAAAGAGATATCAAAGTATAAAGATGACCAAATTCTTCTTTGTACCTACATGGAATTAAAATTTTAACTTCTAAATAGGTAACACGTTTTATGCTTTTAATACAATTTGTGCATTAACTCATCCGAATCACCCATGTTTATGAAATTTTATAATTTATTAGAGCAACCGATAGAACCATAAACCATAGTAGGCATAGGGAAAGGGTGATTTTCATGTAGACATTCGTCTATATTTACGTTCACCCCTCCATCAAATTATTCAAATTAAATCACTCATTCAAGTTTATCTATAGTGTATATAGATGACACTAATACCTATAAACATTTGGTGAAAATTTCAAGTATTAACAGTGATAAGTTTTTGAGTTACAAACTATATAAAAAAAATCGATTTTGTCGATTTAACTGGTTTTCCGTCACATTTTTTTGAAAACTACTGGAAAATTTTTAGTTTTGACCTTTATAATTGCACCAAGAATATTCACTAATCACTTTGCCATCGGAAACCTACCCCCGAAGTTTGAAATGAAGCATTGTTTTGACAAGTTATTCTGTACAGACACCTAACACACATCACTGTAAAATCACTTTGTTCAGAATCTAAAGTAATATTAATTTATAGAGTAAACGATATTTTTACTCCGAATTTTTACTTGTGATAAGGTTAGGTTAGACTAGGGTCCTAAGACTTATATAAGTTTATATTAAATTAAATAAAAATTAGGACCACGTTTTGCAGGAAAAAAAAGTAATTAATTAATAGGAAAAATCATAATATAGAAAATATTGATAAATAAAAAAATAAAAAAATTAGTTTTAAAAAAAAAAAAATCTTTTAACATTTTCGGAAAAATATTGAGCCAATCTCCTCGTGGTGTCTTCTGGGTAACGCTAATAGGCTCGGTTAGGTTAGGATTTAGTAAAATATGTTAATATATGCATAGAAATAAATGCGCCCGAACATACTATTATAAAGGGAAAGATTAAACGTGTTATGGATTTACGCCCTTAAGTGTTATCTGTTTTGGATAAATGTGCCCAAACGTATTTCTTTAATAATTTATTTGACATTGCCGGTAACGGTTGTAACTGCAGAAAGATCTTTTTCAAAACTCAAAATAATAAAAATACTATTTAAGGAACTCAATTGAACAAGAGCGACTTTCCAATATTTCAGTATTAAATATCGAATAATGCCATACAAATGAGATAGATATAGAAAAAATTGTGACAAATTTTTCAATTATGAAAGCAAGAAGAATGAAATTTGATTGAATATTAATTAATTAATATATTGTTATTACTATAGTTTTTTTTTTAAATTGTTAATTATATGAAATTTTCAAATTTATTCTAATTATTATCCAAATATAGATGTATATAAATACAGGTATTATTATTCCATGACATAGAATACAACATGTAGTTAAAAAAAAATAATCAATTAGGTATCTTACATTTTAGTTTTATCAACAAAATAAAAAATGTCTATATAGTAGCATATTATATTATGTAATTAATAGTTATAGGGCCCACAATTTAATTTTGCCCTGGGGCCCTAAATAACCAAGTTGCGGCACTGATAATCACTCCACTCAAAATATAAAATAATTAAATAAAAACATTTGTTAAAATTTTAATATAGTCAACTATGAAGAGTTGAGATAGTATACCTAACTTGTCTCTGAGGACCTAAAAAAAGTTTGTTACCTACATCAAAATTCGTTTTGTTATTGAGTAAACAAACAAAATTTGTTATAACGGGATTTATAGAAAAATGAAAATCAACACACTATAAACTGTTACTCATTTTCATTTAACAATACAAATATGTAAAATCATATTATACATATTATACCTACCTATAAACATATTTACATGGATCAGTAAAGTTTATTAAAAAAAAAAAAAACCCTGTAATTTTTATTTGTGCGTGGAGTTGTATGCACTTGCTCATTCGATAACGAAATACCTATAATAATGTGACTCGCTTCTTTCCTTCCGTGCCACTTTTTGTTTTTTAAAAGTTTGCAAGGTAAACACTTAAAAAAGAATCCCGTTTCATCAGTATTAAACACATTTTCACCTTTCGACTCATCTATTCACATAACAAATCTTAACTTTTTACCTTCCAATTGTCAAAAACCGCAGAGGCGTAGAACTATTTTCATAAAATCATTATACACTATATAATGATAGAGATAGCGTCTACTACCATCAGGTTATTAATGATATAGGCTAGAAATTTACGTTATTAATTAAATTTATGATAGGTAATATCATATATATATATTATATAAATACTGGTTGTCTTTTAAGTTTTTACTTTTTGAATGACAACATACATTTTTAATTTCATATAATGAAGCAGAATATTTTTTATACACAAAAATCGAAAGTAGGTAGACTAATATTTTGTGGGGTATCTCCCTATACTTATATATACCTTCCCTATATCCACTCCTCTCGCCAAAATTTTAAATACTTATAACTCATAAACTATATGTGACAAACAAAATTAATGAAATATGACGGTAATACTTGATATACTTAATTTTAATTATATAGGTAATCATTATTATAATCGACAACGAAAGTGCAGTAGCGGGGCGTATATAATTTGCACCAAAAACCACCCCCCCACCCCCCAAAAAAAATTATATGTCATTTGCGCCACATCTAAACATTTATTTTGGTAATTTGCACCACTTTTTAAGTTTGTAATTTGCAAATAAAATTAAATAAAAATGCATTATCTAATTTGTGCCATCGTGTACCTACTAAAATTGTAATTTGTGCCATTGTTCACCTTATTAAAATTGTAATTAGCGCCACTAATATTATAATTAAAAATAAAATGTATATAAGTAAAACGAACTCCATGTATATACCTATATTAAATAAGTAAATTTTCGTTTAGTACCTATATACCTGCTATTTTTGTAATATATAACATATAATTTTTGTAAATTCCATTTTAGATTCTGAGCGGAGCGATCATTGATGAATGTATTGAATTTACAATGTTGTGTTTTTTTTTTTTTTGTGTCTGTAATAATGCTTTAATTTCAAACTTTGGGGTGGTTTCCGATACCAAAATGAATCTAAATTTTTTGAATTTCCCAATAGTTTTCATAAGCGCCAAAAAAAAATTATTGAAAAACCGAAATTTTTACGCAAAACCAGTTTTCGACCAAATTGATTTTTTTATATGGTTGTAATTCAAAACCTAATCACTGTAAATACTTGAAATTTTCACCAAATGTTTATGTCGGTGTTATCTATATACAGTTAAATTTTAAAACATTTTTGACTTTTTTTGAGTTATTTATAGACCACTGAAATTTTTGATTTTTTTTGAATTGTCGATAAAAAAATTCTGGATGACCAAAAAATTTTGAAAATTTAATACAAGGTTCCTTATGAGTTGTTCTTATTGTAGCTTATAATTTTTTTTATAATCGTTTATATGTAGTTCAAATTTTTAAGAAATCTGTCGAAAACGCGAAAATTTGCAAGAAATTTTGAAGTAGAAAAATCATAAACTATTTTGTGTTAATAACTAAGGATTAAAAATACAACAATAAGTTTTCTATAAGTTTTCCTTAAAGTAGCTATAGAGAAAACTCGTAGCATTATTATAGGAAAAATTTTAAGCGCGTTTGAATTTTAAATTTTTAGGAAATAGCGTAACGATAACGATTTTAAATATTTGTTATTATTCAAAAAATATAAGTCGTAGATACTTGAAAATTTTACCAGTTATTAAGATTAGCGTTTTTTTTTTACGTGATTTAAATTTCAAAATATTTTGACTTTTTTTTGAGCTATTTATAGACAACTGAAATTTTCAATTTTTTTTTGAAGTGTCGATAAATTTATTTGACTCAATGAAAATTTTTGAAAATTTAATACAAAGTTCCTCATAAGTTATTCTTAAAGTGATTAAAAACTTATAAGAATACATAGGCACAATTTTTTTTTATAAGCATTTGAAGTTCAAATATTGACAAAAATTCGTCAAAATCAAGAATATTTGCAAATTATTTTATAGGTATAATTCATAAAAAATTTTGTATAAGTAGCTAAGAATTGAAAATTGAATACAAGATTTTTCATAAGTATAGCTTATAATAATTATAAAATAACCATAATTCTGGTGTTTTCGGACCATTAAAACATAAACCACCTTTTTCACCAACCATTCGAAATGATATCCTAGGCTGACAAATCATCTCCGTTCAGAATTGTTTTTCGTATACAATGATACATATCATTGGATTCAAATTTAACACTCCTATAATATATAATAATGATCCATATGGTACCTAATGTACAGCAGAGCGGTACCCACTTAACACTTTTTAATATTTAAAACGTCTTCTATTATGCGTATTATAATAATACAATATTATTGGTGTAACCTAAAAAACGTACTTGCCTATAGTATATTATAAAGAACCCATAGGTTGAATGATAACTATTAATTAACCCATACAACAAAAGTTTTTAATTTTAGAGAATATTATATGTGTTAATAAGTGGTTTTTTTTGTTACATAATAGTCATAATTTTTAAAGTGTAATATTTTATATATTGCATACCAACAAATTGAAATATTGTAAGAGAAAAGCCAATTTACAAATACAGTCACATATAATGATCTTATTTTTAAATGTAATAATACATCAGTCAATTCACTTCGATAATAAAACTAAATCATAAGATTAGTTTTGCAGCGTGTTTCAGAGAAAAAAAATTATGCACTGATATCCTCCTATATTATAAAACATATTTAGGTAAATTTATTTGTATTCAATCGTTCATTAGCAATTTATTATTTTGTATTTTGTATTGATATTATTAATGGTAAATATAAATAATTCAAATATTTCAAATCATTATTTAAAATAACACACCGAGGACACTAAATAATACCATTTTAGTTTAAATAAAACCAATGTATTGCATAACAAATATACTGTTAATCAAAATGTAATTTTTATTTAGTTTGAATACATTGTGGTCTAACTCACACATTTCAAAAAGTACACAGCCTAATGTTATGTACAGATTCTATATTATTATGTATGCATATAAAGGTATTAAAATGTCTATAATAATACTAAATTGGTAACAAATCTAAAAAAAAACATCTTTAATATAATATAAATAACATATTTAAGTGAATTGTAAAAAAAATGTACAGTAAAATGCTAAGTATAGCAATATGAAATAAACAGCAATGACACGTATAATAGTTGGTCAATGGTGGGGAGAGGTACATAATAAAAATTATTTACCGAGTGGACATATAACACATTAATTTTAGTTTCTACTACAATGTGATATTTATCCAAAATCAAGTAAAGCCCACGCTCTATAATCAAATTAATATAGTAAAAACTTTCAAGTAAAAAATAGGGGACAATTGGAGGGGAGAAACATAATATATTATAATATGGATGTTATATCACAGATGGCGACGATATATAAAACAATTAAAAGGTAACAACATTGTATCGCTGAGTGGGATATAATAAAATGGGCGGAATTAAAGACACGCCTCTTAAGGACTTGACTAGACTTCAAAAACATTAATAATATTAAAAATAATAACCATAATAATAATAATAATAGTAATAAAAAACACATTTTAAAAATGTTCCTACTGTACAGATTATAACAATACGGTTGTAACTAATGGAAGTCTCTGGTAAAGAAGTCGCAACAAAGTACATTTTTAAATTGTGTTTATAGGTAACCAACAATTTTATTTATTTTCAATTAATTATTTCTAAATAATAATATTAGATATATTATTGTAATCTTAATTATAGTAATAATAAAATGTATATAAAAATTTAAAATTTAAAAAGATTGAGATTGCGTTGCGTCGATTTTACCAGAGACTAAACATATTTTACACAAAAAACAAAAAACAAAAAAAAAACAACGAAGGTATACATATTATAAATGTTTAACAATAAAACATAATATTATAAAGCTATTGGTGTGTACACTTCATAATAAAAAAAACTTAACAAAATTAATCAACATAATACTGACAGGAGAGTGTGCATAAAATACTCTTGTCAATAAGTATGTATAGTTTAAACAACTAAAAGCTCGATGGGAAAATTTAACATTGATTATGTATAGTAGTGTTTAAATTATGACAACTATAATAAATATGTATAATATATTGTAAAGTAGACATATTATATATTTATTAAATCATTATTCTATGAGTATAGCAATCTAAGCGTATAATAATAATAATAATAATAATAATAATTTAATATAATATGCAAAATGCAATTTTATAACACAAGTAGTATAATTTTTTTCACACTTTTAAATCACATTCTAACATATTTCAAACACACAATTTAATCCATTATGATATTGATATATAAATATAAAATTGGAATTAACTTGGTAACAATAAAATAACCGACAAAATCATAATGCCTAATGTATTATATATGTAATTATGTATTAAAACACTTTAAAAACTAATTTTCAATACTTAACAAATGGTATATAATAATAATTAGCATAAGACTACGCTTACATACCTACTTATACTAAATGACCTATGCAAATAACATTTTGTTCAAAACCAATTCTATAACATATAAATATGAACTCATTTTTAAAGTACTGGTTAAATGTTAATTAAATTGTTTAGAATTAAGTGCAATCCAAAGTCAAATCATCATTCT
The DNA here is from genome assembly GCA_009835225.1 of Aphis craccivora. NCBI lineage: Eukaryota > Metazoa > Arthropoda > Insecta > Hemiptera > Aphididae > Aphis > Aphis craccivora. The sequence goes on along the minus strand of VUJU01003359.1, from coordinate 15,484 downwards.
AATGTTTGAACTCAAAACTTAACTGAACCGTAAAACTAATGAACACAGTACTTAAAATTTCAAACTAATAAAACGATTAATTTTAAAAAGCAATTTGAATATTATACTCAAAGTAGTAGGTTAAAAATGCTTCACGTGCTAATATGATTGTTGTATGCCTACAAATGAACACACAAGTGATTAAATTGAAGTATATTAGTATTGACCTATTATGTTTAATAAATCACCAATAAATTTAGAGGCTTAGAGCTCTTTTAAATATTTTTTGATAAAATATGAATTATATTAACATTTATAAACCAATTACAAATATATATAAATGAAATATGTACCTTAAAAAATATAATAGGAATCATAGAAATGTTATTTTAAAATGTTACTATATAATAATGAAGAGGCGATTTACTTGGTGTTTCGATACCAGTAATATGGTAATTATAACTATTATATTCAACAGAAAACAATTATTCTTAATTTAAAAATTATAAGTTAACGGTATACTGAACTACAAAAAATAATTAAAATAGTAGTTCAACACTAATTCATTATTTTCTATTGCATACATTTTTACAATATACACACACACTTAGGAATAATTAAATACACTTTTTAGTTCTTAATTAATATAATAAGCTATCAATTATAATAATTTTTATTGACTATACTTTGTTATATACAGCCTGTAATGAAAAAAATGTAAAAAAAAAAAAAAATATATTCAGGAACATATTATAAGATTTATTGTTCTACTCAAATAATTGAATGGGCAAAATATGTCTTAAGATTAGAATTAAAAATTGTTGAACACATTTAGAAATATTGTAATGTAAAACATGGCTAGATTAAAAAAAATCCAACCAATAGATTTTTTAAAATTATAATTAGTATAAATCACTTAAATATTAACTCCCAAATTTGAAATTATGAACAAGTCAATCAAGTCTATAATCCACAATTAATTATTTTTAGATAAAATACTGGTATATTTAATACATTGGTGATTTAATCTAGAGCAAAAATTTCTTTAGTCTAATATTATGCTTTTTGTTTCTGAAACAGGCTGTACTTATCACTTACATGAAATAGAATAATATTTGATAATTAAGTTGCACACATACTCATACTTTTTTATTTAGAATTAATTGCTGTACTCAATATTACATGCAGGAACAGACAATAATTATTTTTAAAAAGTATAATGAATCCAACTCTGTGTCGAGCAATGAATAAGTAAGGAGTAATTATTTTATTGCAATAAAAAAATATATACCATATAATACTATGATAGTAATATTTTGATAATTTAAATAATTTAATATTTAAAAAAAAAATTTGTACTAGAACTTTAAGTACTAAAACTATTTTGCATACTTAAGTACTCATTAATAAAAAATAATTCAAACTTGGATCAAATTTGTTAGTTAAATTTGAGTACTCATGCAACCTCAAAATATGTTACAATTATAAATTAAGTAGTAAGTACCTATTATCAAAATCCAGGAACAAAAATTCTGTAATTGCCATGGATTTAGTATTACATAAATTGTTTATTCTTACTTACTAAATAAGTAACCATGAGTATATATATATATATATATAAAAAAAATATATATGACTAGTAGACTTATCACTTGAGTTGAATAGTTACTTGCTTTAAAGAATCCTACAAATAAAATTATTGTTACTTTTATAATTGATCATAATACCAATGTAACATGATTAAACCAATATTATTGTATAAAAATTAATTTTCTAAGTACATTTGGTAGCCCATACTGACCTATGGCTACAACAGTAGAGTGATAAACTTTGACATTTAATAATTCTGATATATTCATATTACTTTTAGAATTACTTACACGCCATCAAAACCATAGACTTCCAAGACTTTTATTTCAAAGTCACGACTTTTACACAATGGAGGATTGTTGAATGTAGAACAACTCTCAGTTTTTCCATATCGAACGTTTTCATCCATCCATATAGCTTGACCATCACTGTATTAAAATATTAAAAATAATCATTATCAATTTCAAACTAGTATTTAAATTAAATAACTAATCAATAATTTTACCCTCCACCAATAGTAATCATTTTTTGATCAGCTGCCATAAACAGCTCATTGGCATGATGAACATTATCAACTTCCATTCCAACCCATGGGTATTTTGCCTTACCCGGATATAGACTGAATATGAATGTCTCACCAGTACCAAAATAAGCTTGTCTATTTCCGCGATCATCCTTTTTGTTTCTCTCAATCCACTTTGAAGAACAATATGCACCAAAAACCTTAAAAAATAAAAATAGAATCTTTAAAACTGTAAAACGATACGTATAATATTATTTAGTGTAGGTATATTATTTTATACTTCATCAGTGCAAGTTTTTATCAGTAGAAGTGTTGGTTCATGATGTTCAACTCTAACATAAAATGTAGTCAAACTACAGCCATGCTCTTCAGTTGTGTAAAGAAGTATTGGTTGGTACATTGTTATCCTCACCGGCAACCAAGACCATAATGTGAAAAGCTGGAATTAATTATAACAAAAATGTCAATTACTTTATCATAAATAAGTATACATTAAATTGTATTAATTTTAAATATTACGTTCAAGGCATGTAACCATAATGATGAAATCAGAAATTAGAATACAATTAAAATGTTGGTTTCAAATTAATTTTAATGCCAAAACAATTTATTTATTCAGGTTTTAACAATACACTAAATGAAAAAGTAACTTAACAATATCATACACAGTATTTACACTGATATTTTACATAAAAAGTCCCTAATTGTCTTAAAAAAAATTTATAAATTTAAAGTAAATGTTTCACTTAAAACGTTGATGTTGTTATATCATGACGTGTTAATATCTTGGATATGGACAAAGTAATTCAATGCAATAAACAAAACTGTTTTCCATTACATGTATAAGGATAATTTTATAAAAAAAAAATATTATCATTTTATAGTATAAATAATATCGGTTACAAGCCTTGATTTCTTTTGTAATTATGTACAATGATATATAATTTAATTTATTACTTTAATAGAATACATTTTGTAAGATGATAATAGATAATAAAATAAAAACTATTTTATAAAATAATACTTGCTCTGTCAGTAATTTAAATTACTTTTGGACATAACTCATGCATGAATACAATATTCAAAATATAAACAACTTACTAAAATTAAAAAATATTTCATTCAAACTGCATTGAATAAAATTATACTTGTAATATATTGTTAATTAAATGATAAAATTAAATATGAAACCAATCAGAAAAAATAAAATAATGATTATTTTTAAATTCAACTTTAATTTTAATAAAAATATAGTGATTATAACCAGGCAATAGACTATTCCTGTTTTGGCCTGTGTAATCAGTAATGTAGAAAAATTCAGTTAAAAAAAATAATAGAAAATATTAAATCCATAAAATACAATAGGCAATGTTTTTTTGACAACAAGTGTGACATACAAAATAAATAATTTCTTGAATACAAATGTGTTTCAAATCATTCTGATTACAATAATCTATGAAATAAACTTTATTTCGCTCTTCCCTTAGATATACTTTTTTTTTACCATTACCAATGTTTGCACAATTTTACCTTTTTTTATAATTTTATTATATTTATATTAGACTACTATATTATCACCACAAATAACTAACGAATGAAATTATCAACTTATATTATATTATAGATATATGATAAAATAATTATTGGAATATCTAAATTTTAGTTTTATCAGTGTTATAGAAATACAATCAATAACACTCATAATTGTCATTTGCAGACCTCTTTTTCAGTGAATATTATTTTGAGCATATAAAATGCTGATAAAAATATATAAAATTGTTTTATAAAATGTTAAAATAAAAATTAACATTTCTACTTTACTTGTTAAAAGTTAAAACTCTAAGCCACACACTATTAATTGTAATATAATATTATTATAATGAATTCATATTTATGAACAATCTATTCTCAAATATTAAACATTTTTTATTTATGGCTGTGTTTAAAACAGTTCTTATAATAGTATATTGTCTGTTCTAGGAAGGTAGGCTCTGTGTTTAATACCTTGTTTATTTCTATAGCAAATACCTATGGATAACACTAAATTAAACATTAATGTTTTTAATGTAGGTATAAAAATATAAAAGCACTCTCCTTTCTTCTACTCCAAATAGACATTTTAATGAAAATAATTTTACTAAATATGTGTTAATAAATTTGTTTTTTAATCTTCATAATTAAATTTTATTTTTTATTTAAGAGCTTAAATTAAGTATAGGATTTTTGGAAAATTTAAAAATACTTTTAAAATATTTTACTAATTATTTCTACAAAATCTGAGCCTTAATATATTAGAAAAATTGTGGTAAAATTAACCTTGGCTAGAATAAACCTATAAAGTTAAGCCTCAACAAACAATTCTTAATAATAGGTACTTAATCCCTGAACAAATATCAGATGCAAGAATTTATTTTCATATGATTAATTGTAATATTAGTATTTATAAATAAATCTAAATTGATTTATAACATACTTTAATTACATACTCTAATGTGCACTTATGATAATTAAATAAAAATTGTAAATGTATCTATATACAGTGACTACTTAAGTAGTTGGTCTGTGTAAACATATACATAGGTAATACTAAATGTCTAATATATATATATTCTAATTACTAAAACAATTTATTAACACTGGAATTAATCTTGCAAAATTAAAATCAAAATAATTAACTAAAATTTTTAGCTTTGGGCACTCTAGATCTAATTTCTAGAGTTTTAAAATCATAATTATAAAATATAAGCTAATTGCATGTACTCAACAAATATACAGAATAAGCTTGGATAAAAAAAAAATATATAAATTACGTTCAAACATTCTGCAAAAATAAATAAATAAAAATTTATAAAATATCTGGATTCAGCTGCAGTTTAGATAATAAACTTACATCCTGATGATTAGCTATCAAAGATCTGATATTGTTAATTGGATAACTGGCCATTGTGGAAGCCCGAGGGCTTGGTGAATGTTCTCCCTGAATGCCAGCATAACACATACAAGTTTATTACCAAATGTTATGTTATTGATAAAATGCAAGTATGATTCACTATCATTTGAAGATTTAAATAACCAGATTGTATTTATTATAAAAATCTATTCATACATTATAAGACTAACAAACAGCTGTTAAAAACATAAGAATAAACAATATAAATTTACTTAAAACTAAATTGTCAAACAATAGGTTTTTAGAACCAATCATAACATGTTATATTAAAATTAATGCAACTTACCAATAATAATTTTCAAGTAAAAATAATGAAATAAACATTTTTTTTTAAACTAAATATTTAAAAAAAAATATTATGTATGCATACAATTAAAAGAAAATAATAATCCAAATGACCTTTTTAAAATATAAACTACCTAATATTTTGTGGTCAAAATAATCAAATTGATATTAGATATTTAGAAAAATAGAATCTAAATGAATTTTTAGAGCTTATATATTTAGTTAAAAACATGTGTACGAGGTGTGGCTAATAAATAACGAGATTTTCTCTGTAAAAACTTTTTATTTATACTTTTAATGGTTTAACATTTTTCCCCTTTTATATACACCTCTCCATGTTTGACACATCGCTCCATTCTAATTTTCCATTAATTGAAACAGTGTTGGAAATCCTTTTCTTGCAATGTCTTTAACACCTCTGTCGCTTTTGTTTTTACAGCTTCAACTGACTCAAAATGTGTGCCCTTTAACACACTTTTTAGTTTTGGAAAAAGCCAAAAGTCGCATAGAGCGAGATCTAGGGAATGTGGGGGGTGTTGAAGCACTGTAGTTCGATTTTTAACTAGAAATCGCTTTACAGATAAGGCACTGTGAGCCGGCGCATTGTCTTGATGCAAGATCCAAGAGTCATTTTCCCACAACTCAGGCCGCTTTCTTCTTACTTGTTCTCTGAGTGTTGTCAATACTTTAAGGTAATAATGTTGATTCACAGTTTGTCCCTGAGGTACCCATTCTGTCATTATTATACCCTTAATATCGAAAAATACGATCAACATGGCCTTTAGTTTCGACTTGCTCATTCGAGCTTTTTTCAATTTTGGTGATGCGCAAGTCTTCCAATGCATGGATTGTCTCTTAGTTTTGGGATCATATTAGAAAATCCAAATTTCATCGCACGTTATCACCTTTTTCAACAAATCTCGTTCATTTTCCATCCGTTCAAAAATGTCAACGCAAATTTGTCGCCTACCGTCTTTCTGTTCCAGAGTGAGGTTTTTAGGCACCATTTTGGCGTAAACTTTTGTCATGTTTAATTCATCGTGCAATATTTGTCTATATTAACCATCTCAGCTATCATTTGAATACTCAGACGTCGATATTTTCGCACAATTTCATTGATTTTTGAAATGTTATCGTTAGTTTTTGAGGAGCATGGACGACCCACCCATTGATTGTCTTCAACTTCTTCACGACCCACACAAAATCGTTTGTGCCACTCAAAAACGGTCGTGATAGGATACAATCTCCATATACTTCAGTTAATAAATTAAAACTTTCGCTCGCAGATTTTCCAAGTTTCACTAAAAATTTTTAAATTAATACGTTGTTCAATTTTTTCGTCCGGCATGATTTCGACATTCAACACGTAAGAGGTCAATTTAAATGACGCTTACACATAGACTACAAAACGGAAACTGACTAAACTAGTATTGTTCGATGCAGTGATATTCATAGATTACAAATATACTACCATTATACCCTTATCTACTCATGCCGTATCGCTAAGTAGATAGTCTCGTTATTTAATAGCCACACCTCGTAATTCGCTTCAATAAATCAAGTAGTTTTGAATGTATTATGTAATTTTACAAAAAAGAAATATAATTTTTACATACACATTATTATGTTTATTATATAACTATATTTTAACAATATTATATATTATTATTTAACAATAACTTAAAAACTAAAACAGAATGAACACAATAAATTATAAGAATAATTATAGCTATATAAAAATATATAGCTTATTAATATTTTGAAATAAGTTTGTTATATTTTAATCACTTATTTTATTTTTATAAATTCATAAACAAAGGCTTGTATGTTTATTGTTTATGCTCAAAATATGCACTTAAATGTACAGTAAAAAAAACGTTTGATTAAGAAAATATGTCATAAATGTAATATTTTCAATTGTTTTAATTTATATAAATACTTAATTGCATCCTTATACTTCATTTCAAACTTGTATGAATAAATACATTTTTTTTTTTCAATTATTTGTTTATATTAGACTAGATGGGTAGTATAATTTTATAGTTTTTATAATTTAGTTAATTATATTCATTTATTGATTGTATTTTTTAAATGTTAAAGTTTTCATATAAATTTTGTTTTTAATTAACATTAAAATTAGCCTATTCATATACTAAACTATAAACAAAGTGTTAAATAATTTAAAGAAACTAAAATTATCTTTAAATGTGAAAAATACATGACTATACCAACTACACCACATATGATGAATTTCTAAAAATATGCAAAGTATATTATGCAAATTGAAATTGTATACGTTGAATCTGGTCATCTCGAAACAATTAACTATGTTGCTTTGCTTAGCATTTAATACAAGATTGGTATACAAATGCATGAATATCCTATTTATAAGATTAATTTCCAAAATACTGGAAAAATTTTTTTATCAAACAATACTCATTGTTTCAAAATCTATTGAGTTTTTAAAAACAATTTTTTTTGTATAATTTTACTGTTTTGAATGCCTACATACATTTTTAATTTCATATTCTGAAGCAAAATATTACAATACAAAAAAATTAAAATTAGGATAAGTAGTTTAAGAGTCAAAAGTATAGACCAAATTTTGCATAAAGGTATGTTGCTATTTTCATCATAATCATACTAACTTAACCTAACAAGTCTTTATAAATCATTATTTGACTGATTAAAAATCATGTATAATACATATTTTGTTTATTCTAACATTAGTACATTGTTCTACATATCTTTACATATTTTAATGAAGAAACACCTCACGGTCCAAAAAGATGTTAAGCAAAAACAAAAAGATTATAGGTACGTGTATACATCAAATATTGTATGCTTCAAAGAATATTTGGATGCTAAAAATAGGCAACTAAATTTCTAAACTTCTATGAATTAGTAGTTGGAATTTCAAAGTGAAGTTGTGACCTTTGCTTGTTTTATTTAATCTTGTTGATAAAATTTCCGAAACAACATTTATAGATACATTATTACAACCAATGCTACATATTTTATAACAAGACACTGTTAGTATGAATTACGCCATTGCCAAGTTAATGTATTGAAAGCATGTGTTTTTTATTAATTTTTAAATAGTTAAAATACTTAGAAATTTAATTACAATTTAACAATTTTAACTGCAAAATTAAAATTTAATAAAAATTGAAATTGTATTATGCATGTTTTACTTTTTTTTCTAACATATTTTGACTTTTAACTCATAAACTACTCGTTCAAATTTTGATTTTTATGTATCAAAATCTATTTTCCTTCAGAATATGAAATCAGAGTCTTTCATTCAAAAAAGTAAAAACTTAACTTAAGTAATAAAAAATATAATATATATATTTTTTTTTTTAAATTATGTTTTTTGGAATTTTATAAAATAAATATTTTAAAAAATATTAATAAATTTTGAAATAATAAGTTGTTGGATAAGAGAATCACTCTTTATATGACAACTACTTGATTAATTTGTTAAAAAAAATTTTCATTAGTAATTTATGCATTAGAAATTTTTATTCATCCTTATAAATTATTATATACAGTAGAAATCACTATAACAAGTATCGCTTAGAACAAGATACTGCTTACAATAAGCAAAACGTTAGGTCCCGGCACGAGCGCATATGATTGTATGTTAAAATATATGTTTACAACGAGTATGGTTATTACAAGTTATCGGCTATAACGAGTAAAATAAAGCTAACTTGACTAACAACCTTCTGGTTACTACGAACAAGTACCTGCAAGATACGAACTATTTTTGTATTTAGGTCGATTAATCATTGACATACTATCTTTAGTTATGTATATATGGATTACTTATTAATAATAAACATTATTCTTACAAATTCTGGTGTTTTAAAGTTAATAAAATTACAAATAGCATCAGTTGTGTGTAGACGTTCCACCATGTTGCGTCGTCAGTTTACATTGGACGAAAAAATTGGTAGAATAGGGCGTTTAGAAAATGGTGAGAAAAACAGCGTAATTTTTAAGAATTCGGCACCTGTTCGTCGACAATTTCGACCAAATGGAAGAACCGGGATAAGGGATTAAAATAAAAAAGTGGTTTTATTTTTGTATTTCCGCTTTTAATCGGTTTCAACGAATGTTCGTTCTAACCGCAAATAACGAGTTACCGGTTATAACGAGAAAAACTAGTTGGCCCTTGAAACTCGTTATAACAGATTTCTACTGTACTTTTTACAGTAAAAATATATTAACTATAATAATAACGATTGCTGAAAATTTAATAATCCCTAGTCAAATATTAAAAATGCAAGAGCTTATGACAACAATACAAAATGCCCCTAAATGTAGGTAGGTACCAACCTATAAATGTTAAATTCAAGCTTAATATCGTCATACTATATCGAACAGATTTATTAGTATGTAATAAAAAATTTCTAAAATAAAATAAACAAATTGAGAACATAGTTAACAATATTCATGAATAATCAAAGAAAAATATACCAAAATTATTTTGGTATATTATAAGTCTAAAGAAATAATAACTAATTAGATATTTTCAGCAATTATTATAAGATACCTATTTTATAACACATACTTAATAAATTATATCATACAACTTACCTCACGTATAGTAAGTGTATGTGAGGACATCTGAATATTCATTTGAGATTGACTAGTAGGTAAATTTTCACTAGAACAGGAACGGTTTAATTTGTTGGAACCAGATAAAACAGCTTTACTTTTCAATATCATCTCAGTTTTTACAAAAACTCTATGAATATATGCTGAACTTAAACCTCGAATTTTAAATGCTGTTTTAAGCACTTTTTGTGGATTTGCCTTAAATAAAATAATAATTGTATAAATCATAAAAATTATTTATTTCATAAAAGACATGTTGTATTTTAATTAAGTACCGGCATTTGACGACAAAAATTCATCAAAGCTACATCTACTCCATGACTATTTATTTCTTCAGCCCAAATAGAATTACTTGTAGTTGAGTATTTGTAAAAAAGTTGCAAGATAGCCATTGAAATACGATACAACACTTTTATGCCTTCGTGGAGATAACAATCCATAACTCGAACCTGAAATAAGAATATTATATGTAAAGTATAATACATATTTAAATTATCTTCGTCACATTATATCTAACTAACTGCATGATGAAATGGTAGTCCTTGAAATATCCACCAAATCCAATCCATGTACATTTTTTCTGATTTTTTTATAGGACAATGTTTCCCAATATGCCCAGCGGCAGATTTCTATAAGTCATAATTTTAAAAATTAAAAATCACTTAGGTATAATATTTATAGTTTGATAAATTGTGGATACGCACAACATGTTTTCTACATATATTTAATACAGTTTTCCATGTAACTTCATACAATAATTTTGTTTGTGTTACAAATACTAAGTTCTTGGACGAAACTAAGCTTGTTAAACTATTATAGCATTCCTCTTCTAAAAAAAAAAAAAATACAAAATATAAAATACAAAAAAACAAATTTAATAAATAGTTTCTTAAATTAAGTATGTTATTAAAATATTAAATAATATTAAATTCAAACCAGGCATAAAATGTAGCAACAATGATGTTAACGAATATATAGCAGGGCTATAAGTGATATCTGGACAAGCAAACCCCAGCACGCAAACAATTCTGTCAGTAATATTCTTGCCTGTTGAATCAAGATGATGTAAATGTCTGTGTTTTGACTCAACAAATGTCGGTAAAATAATTGGTTTATCTGGAAGATCTAGTAAAATGTGAAAAATGAAAAAATATTTTTAAAAATAAAAAGTTGAATTAATAAAATTTAATCTTAAATGGTTTTTAAATATTTGAAATTTTAATAAATAGTTATATAATAGTTAATAGGTATAATTTTTTATTTAAAAATACTTAATTAAGATTGATTTATGGATAAACAAGTGTAACAAAACAAATACTGAGACAAATACAGAAGAAACAGTATATATACTATTTTTATGCTTAGACATTAAAAGAAAAATAAGTCATTTTAATGATTAGTTACTGAAAATAAAATATTTATTTCTGAATAAATGTTTATACTTTGATGCCTATTTATATAATAATACATCTTAAAAACAAATATGAACATAAAATATTATATAGGTAAGTAAATAAAGTAGGTATTTAAAATAACTCATAAAATATTAAACTATGTAGCTTATTTTCACCATTTTATTATTTTTAGATATCTGTTAAGTTAAAATAAAAGCATTTTAAATGGAAAATTCTAAATTATAAGTAAACCAATAAGACCCACCCAATAAAAGATTTATTTGAACAAATTTATCAACATTAGATTTTTAAACAATAAGTAGGTAGGTACTAAGTAGGTAGTAGGCACCTAATTAATTTCTGTAAATAAAGTCTAATATTTTTCTAATTAATAAAAAACATTGCATTACTTATTAAAAAAAAAAAAAGATAATGATGTTGGAAAAAACATAACTTAGTACTATGTTCTTACCAGTAGACCCAAACAATTGTCGTACAAGATCCCAGTAGAATCCCTCTTGCATGTTGTTACTGTTTTCAGATGCATGTTGTCTGCAAAGTGCTGGCCACAGTTGAGCTCTGATAGGATGGTTGGTCGGCCAGCAATTGTCCCGCAGTATCTTTTTGACATCCTTTTGGTAGCCTGCCGCAAGGAGACTCTGGATGTCGCCAAATGACTTGAGAGCCTGCTTCTTGGCTGTCATGGGACTGCCTGGGAATGTAGATGGGTGTGCTAGTGCCGTTGGCAGTGGCGGTATACCATCCACGTTGACGTGCGGCTGATACACGTCCGCCGCAGACGACAACTCCTCCTTGGCTGTTGACAACATAGCACTGTCGGCCACCACCATGGGGACTGACTTAGGTGTAGTCGTTGACAATCACGAACTTAGTTTTTCTGACGCTTGACATCACTGCTCCTGCTCGCCTCCTGCAGCGGATCCGGACCGAGACATGATGGCGCGCTTGACGACGACAGACCGGCGGCGTCCGCGGCTGGCAGGTACGTTCATTTCACCAATCGTTATAGATGGCGATATTTCACAACATCAACAATAATTATTATAGTCAAGCCGACAAAACGATCTGAACTTCATCCGACCATCGTCCACGGCGAAGAACCTCTCAAAACCCGCGGTGCATTATCACTATCGACAGTGGCGGCGGCGGCGGTGGCACGCGACATTCGCCCAGCGCACACACCTTCGCGCGTGCGCGCCCGCGCTCGTGTGCGTCCCGTGACAGCAAATTCGAGGACGATAACTTCCCGTATTGCGTACGCCTTGATACCGTAGAGACGCTACGACAACAAAAATAATATTACCTATGATACTTTTTTCTTCGACAAAAACCCGCTTATTCTTATCATCGTTTCATGGTTATTCATTACCGACCACGGCGTATTAAGCGGCAGTGGTTTATAATATTTTTTTTATAATAATATTATAATGTTTCATTATATTATAATTTATAGTAAAATTGTATACCATATTAATATATTATTATATTGTTATTAAGAAGCTGCAGTAGCGGTTTTATCACAACGTGATAGCGGTGCAGACTACACCTTATCTTGTTATTGATTAAATGTTTTGGTTTGCGCCGAGCAGCACTCGGTGGCGGCAGGGTCAAAGGAATAGTAGGCGCCCGTGCGCAGACCTCGGTGCAGACGGCGGGTAGGAGAGGGAAAAAAAGGGTTAAGGCGACGACGTGAAATCGGTATCTGTGGCCTGTGCACGCACAAGCGGCGGCGTTTATACAAATATATACAATATACTATATAGTAATATCGTACCTATTATTATTATTATTATTATTATGTACTTACAATTTAGTATTTACATATTAATATATTATAAGGTACCTATATAGATATATTATGTATAACGTTATTATAACGGGTGGTATAGACGTCAGACGACGTTATTATTTATTATGATAATATTGTAGCCGCCGTCGTAACTTCAAAACGACTATATAGAGGTACAAAAACGAAACGTTTTAAACCTTATTACCTCTATCGATCATTAAATTATAGAGTAGAGTATATTAATATCTATCTACCTACCCGTACGCGAATCGGACTACCGTTAGTTTAAAATGCTTTTCGGACGTGCGCTGGAATGTTAATAATTCGGTGGGAGTGGGTGGTGACGGAGTAAAATTTTGTTCAGAAAATCCGACGAAAATTGTTACCGGACCTGACCGCGCACTGATTACACCACCAAACACTACAACACTTGTCACTTACCTATAACATAATATAATATAGGTACTTAGGGCACTTAGACATAATAAAATATTTTAAAACATAATATTATACACAGCAAAAACGGAACGCGGCCGACAACTGCCTCGGCGCCTCGCCTCATGTTTACGATGCACATTTTAATATTATAATAATATCGCGTATTATATATTGCACATCAGCGATTAACATATTAGGCATTAGCGTTTTGCGGTAGTACGCATATTATTATACAACACTCTGTTTGCGTGATAATTGTTTATTATACTGTTATTTGAGATGGTGATATTCCGATGAATAATTATTGTTCATTAATCATTATAATCATTATACAAGTACCTACCTAATAATATTATAATAATACGGCAATGGTAAACGAACTTCCGAACAAACAATTCGACAGCGTTTTTATTATATGTATAATATAGTGTCGGGGTGAAAGAGATCTGCTGTTATTTTGTATAAGACGTATATAATATTATGATCGTATAATATATATTATCGCATTATAATAATGTACAGCAGCAAAGTTTATGCGCTGAACGAGTGGTCCCGCTGACGGATTGCCAGAATTCGTTCTACTCACGCACGCACACACGTTAAAAAGTATTTGCACTGTAATAATATTATACATGTGATGTGTGTATGTGAATCATTTTGTTATTTTTTTTCTCGACAAGTTTGAATTATTTACATAGCGCCGCCGACGCGAGCAATAATAATAGCTCGTACCGAGCCCCACGCGGGGTCGAGTCTCGAGCGGGCAAAACAGCCTAGAAGAGAGAAAAATAAAATAAAGACCGTCGCTACCACACCGTTTGGACGGCAAAAATATATATTCTGCGTTGTAATAATAATAATAATCGAACAACTTCGATTTGCGAACGCGCGTGATTTATTTCATACAATATACATAGTATTTGTATACGTATATAATATATATATACGTTACTTTTACTATTACTATTATTATTATCATCATTCTCGAGTCTCAACTCTGTTCTTCTCATTTGTTTGTACTACACGTCTACACCATCGCCTTAACGCCGTTTGCCAACTGATTTTTTTCACTCGATTTCCCCTAATCAAAGAAAATATTCACCGCACCAAAATGAAATTGTAAAAAAGCGGGCAAGTGGGTACCGCTCTGCTATACATTAGGTGCCGTGTGGATTACTATATATTGTAGGACGGTTAAATTTGAATCCAATGATAATTATCATTGTATACGAAAAACGATTCTGAACGAAGATGATTTGTCAGCCTATAGGATATAATTTTCATTGGTTGGTGAAAAAGGTGGTTTATATTTTAATGGCCTGAATACGTCAAAATTTAAGTTATTTTATAATTATTGTAAGCTAAACTTATGAAAAACCTTTGACACAGTGCAATGATATTCAATGACTTGTCATATTGAAATATTAAAAACTCTGATTTTTGGTATCACATAAATTTATTGACAATATTAATATATATAACGAAAAATATAAAGTGTTTGTATGGGATAATATATAATTTGTTCCGAACCGCGGGGCTAGCTTGAGCAAGCGAGCTGCAACGGGTGATGTCAGGGCCTTTAGAGGCGCGACATATAGAGCATAACAATTAGGGAACCTAATATTTAAATTGATACAGTATAATTGGAAAACGGGATATACACACTTTTCCACGGTCTTAAACAAGTCGTGTAAAGATATGCGTTCCTACAGTGAAACCTGAGTAGGTTCACTGCAGTGGGATTGAACTAATGGTCCTGAAAAGAACCCTTTTTGTCAGTCACGATGGTAGATCGACCGTGCGTGCAAAACCGCGTGTAAGAGCCGCTGGTATTGCACGCCAAGTGAAAGGTTATCGACGGCCGCCTCAATTTTCAAATGTCTTCGCTG
>VUJU01003358.1:10029-26647 GCA_009835225.1 Aphis craccivora | reverse complement strand
AAAAAAAAAAAAAAAAAAAAAAAACACACATCATTGTAAAATCAATACATTCTTCACTCCGTTCAGAATCTAAAATTGAAATTTTAAATAAAAAATAAAATAAAATTCTATATTTATTAATTGCTGTAAGAATAACTTATATATTATTAACTTGAATTATTTTTTCACGGCTTTTTTTTACTTATAAACAAAAATATTATTATGTATAAATTCAAACAAAAAAAACTTATAATGTTGAAAACTTCAAATCTCCTATAAATAGCTCAAAAAAACATTTTAAAATTTATATCATATTTAAAAAAATAAAATGAATAAATAATCGGTTAATTAATATTTTTTAATACAAGTAGGTATATATTAGGTATATAATAATACACGTGTAAGTACTTATCTTATGAATTTCTAGCCTATTCTAGTCTCTAGAGTCTAGGTATATGAAAATGATTAACACTGTAAAAGTTAGAGTAATTATTTTGAATTAAATATTGAAATGTAACTTGGACCACAGAATTACGAAATATTAATGTTATTTTAATTATATTTAATTATTTATTAACTATTGTAGGACGTTAAGATTTATTGTATTGCTGTGAATATATTTTCTGGGTGATACTTTATAGATTTCAACAATGAAATCTAATTTTAAATTGTGTTTATTATATATTAAATTTTACTGATTATTATTACCTAGGTACCTAAAAATATTAAAATTATGCTGTGTGAAACATTACAAAAACAACTGAAATTTTTTTAAATTGATGTTATTATTTATATATTTGTTGAATTAAACTGAATGAAAATGTGTCTACTTAAAATAACCATACGAAACTTTTTTTTTTATACATTTTGCTCCAAGTTGAATATTTACTGCGTAAAATGAGTTTTTAATAACAAATAGATATATGCACCAAGATTGCCCTTTTAAAGCTAAACCGGAGCAACCATTTTAAAAATAATATAAAACCAGATATGTAATTTTGTATAATAGTACTTTAATAATTATTAATATACGTATTTAAAGTAAGATTAAACCTTAGCCACTTAAATTAGCTTTCTATGAACACTTGTTATGAAGATATATTAATAGTTGCAGTTAAAATTTGGCTCAAGTATTGCACTTCTACGGCCCTTGTATTAATTAATACAATTATCTATAAAGTACTACAGTAGACAGTAAATAACAGTACAATATGAATTAATATAAGTAAATGTATATGCATCTATGTGTTTTGTCAATAATTATTGGAAAACTATAGTAATAAATATGCAATGCATTTTATAACCGTAGTTAAATAATAATAAGACTAACCGTATAAACTATATAGGTATTATATTTTGATGATTTTCAAAAAGTTTTTATAATGCACTTTGGCATAGTAAATAATAAGTAATAAAGTGTAAACTTTAAAATGTATATACATTTTAAAGTAGGTATTACAAAGTGTCTCGCCATGTTTATCCACGTATTTATGTAACTTTAAAACTTACAAAACTATTCAAGTACTTAATGGAAATTAATAATTAAACTTTTAACCGTTTTAAGACGTTAAAACTCAAAATATAGTTCTCTTTATTGGCAATCTTGAGTTTCTATGAAATACAAAAACAAACGTTTTGTTTTTAGTTGAGTGATGCTAATATTATTCTTCACGTAAATCAGCGTAGACGTAATTAAATTATATACAAAGTAAATAAAAAACACAATATATAAATTATTCCAGATGATTCATTTAAATGTTTAAGTTTATTATTTTTAAGATATAGTGTAATTTAATTTAGATAATTTATAAATATATATATATATATTTTTATCTAGTTCTTTAAAAATATGAATTCATTCTTGTGAACGTTGTACTATAAAATATAAGGAAATGCATTTGAATAATATGTTCGTTCCACATAGCGTACAACGGTGCAATCACTGCAATCAGCACTACTTGTCAATATTTTCTCTAGTCTTCTATTGACGAGATGGCGTCGACTTAAAACCGACTAACAGGGTGTTCGTTTTAGCGGTTCACGACTGTATAGTATTGGCGACGGGCTAACGTTTTGGAATATATCGCTGCCGATTATAGATTCTGTCTCAAAAATCTAAGGGTACGTTTGTGGTTTTATTTTTGTTGATCTATATAATATCTATTATGTCGGTATTTAATAGTTATATATTCTCTCGTCCGAAACGACGACGTTATGTTTAGCGCTCGCCAGCTCGAAGGTGGGAATACGATTTTATCACGTTAAAAAAATGGTCCGGAAGAAGTAACAAAAAAAAAAAAAAAAACTGTAATTCCATCTTTGGAAAAAAAAATGTGCACGCCACTGACGTCGTTTACTTACCTCCGGCAATCTGTTGGGCGGTTTCAGGTGTATGCCGCCGACGTTGACGACGGACGGTGCGACGGGCTTGGGAGGTTCGCTGACGTAATGACTGTTGACGAACACCAGCGACGGTGTGACCGCTGCCACCGTGTCGTACTCTCTCGGCTCGGCGTACCTGAGCGCCGCGTTCGCCACCACCACGGCCACGGTGCAGTACGCGGAGAGCGCCGCGTTGCTCAGCCTCTGCGCGAACGTCCTGGGTATCCCGTGGTCGGCCACCAGGTTGGACTCGACCGCGGGGTTGGCCGCGTGGCCGGTATACCAGCGTTCCATCAGCCCGACGGCCGGCAGCGGCGTGACGTAGACGAGCGGCACGCTCAACCGGCGGGCCAGGTACGACGCGCAATCGGACAGGAACGGTTCGACGAAAACGACGTCGAACCGGGCGCGGCCGTCCCGGTGCCGGCGCAGCACGTCCCCCATGGCCGGGTGGCCGTAGATCTTTTCGCACGCGTTCCGGGCGAGCCGCACCCAATCGTACATGCGGCCGAAGGGAGTCTTCCACTTTTTCCGGACGTCCGTCAACCGGCGGTTGACGGACGTCAGCATTTCCGGGGACATGTCCACCTCCGTGTAGTTGTCCCGCGGCCGGTGACCGACCGGCGACGGGAACGGCGTGAACGCGGTGACCGCGTGCCCGTTGTCGACGAGCGCCCGCAGCACGCCGCTCATGAAGTTCCAGTGGCTCATGCCGCCCATCGTTTCCACGGCCAATATGTTTGCAGCGTTCGCGGCGCACGCCGTCGCGACTACCGTCGCGACCGCCAACCACCACGATAGGGGTGACCACCTCATCCCGTCACTGAAGTGGCGTACGGCGGTATGGTCTGCGCAGTTGGGGTTGGGTGGGTTGGAGTTTTTCGACGAGCGATGGGCGGCGGTCGGTTAAAAATATGACAGTAAACGCGCGTTTTTCGGATTTTGGGCACCGGTGGAATATATTACACTAGCCGCTGAATAATTTCGAATTCACCAAGCGACGACTGCGTCCCGAAATGTCGTTGAATTATAATATTCGACTTAAGACGGTATACAAATGTGTGAATAGTTATCTCAACTGTTTTGAGATACGATTATACCTAATATACGCAGACGGACTTGCGCGATTTTCGTATCGGACTGCACCCACGACGAGGACGACGACTGCGACTGCCCGACGAGAACATATATTATACAGGTGGTTTCGTGGATTGAAAATCGGCGAGTGTTGATGACCGGTTGACATACGTAATTATACTGTAATGATACATACCTGTGTTATACAGACTTGAGAGCCTGGCGCGTCATTACTTTGACGAACTGGTGAATGTGTGTAAGCGTAATTCTGCAAGATGCAAATTGCTTCATCGTTGTGTGGCTAACATTGCAAGTATAGGTAGTCGTTATACGGTAATAGTAACCAGCATTGATCAGCGTGTTATTATCATTTGGAAAAAAAATACATAATAATAGGCGTAAAATATGTTACGTTAGTATTACATTGCGTAACATTAATTTTTATGTTTAGCCTTGTATAGTTATTGTATTATAGATGTTATTATTATAGGCTTTGTGAAAATCGTACACGTCTGGTACGGGGCAAAGGTTGGCAAATGCAAACCAAAAACTTAATTTTGTCCCCCTCCATCATGTAATTAAAGGTTGAACTTTTAATCCAGTCTGCAAACTTATTTTTAAATTGAGCGTTTTATTCATATTTTGTTAATGGTATCAGTTATCATTGATGACCCGATTCGAGATTATTATTTATTTATATTCACTCGTCAACTCGTTAATTGTAATCGGGTCTTGAGGCAATATTTCTGTTATAATATAGTTTGCTATATCGTAATTCACGTTTTTATAGTTTTAGAAAGATGATAAGGATTTTTTCATTATGATTTTATTTATTTTTACTGTGAAATTGTACATAATATAATATGCTGTATAATATTTTATAATGAAATGTAAATAATACATGTTCCATGTCCGTTTTATTCAATAACAATATTTCCTTACTGATTTTTCAAACATTTTTATAATTGTGAATAATTAAACCAGAAAAATTAACGTTTATTATTTTCATTAATGGTGAATATACGTGTTAAATTAACTGATTCTGAAGATATTATTGAACACTAGATTTATCTGAATGTATAAATAGGTATGCAAAGTGACAATGATATTAATTTAAGTAATTATTAGAAGTTATCAATTGGTTTCAATTTGATAATAACTATATCTATAATAATTATTAGAAATCCATGTTCTAATACATTAATAATAAGGGGAGAAAAAGACCCGAGAAGTTAAAAAATTAGTATCTCATACTTTGATTTATAAAATGTATGCATTTCAATTTTAAAATAATTATTTTGCCCTTATAGGTATTATTGATAGTTTAAGTTCAAGCTGCAGGGACAAAATAAAAATGAACCAAACAATGAAAAGAACCAACTTTTTAACCCTGGAACAAATAAAAACATATTTAATATGTCCAACGAAAATTTTTTTATACATTACAGTATAGCTATTGAAAAAAGCTTCTAAAAATTTAAATTTCGATATAGTTATTAATAAATTAAATTCCATTCATAATAATTAATAAAAAAAGAATAATACTGTCAAATATATTTTAATTTAATATTATACTCATAAAATAAATTGATACTTAGGTATTAGGTTCAACAAAGTTTTTCTTCAAGATATAAATAAGATATAAGATATATATTTTACATATTTATTTAGAAAAATAGAATATTACCTAGGTACCGAAAATATTTTTCCCGATACTTTTCTGAAAATAGATGGTATGAGATGGGTTCGGGGGTTAATCCCCCCGAAATTTAATTTATATAGGTAAGTAACTTAATTATAATAATTTATATAATGATGAAAATATTATTTGATTTAACCCCCCTCCCTCACGAAAATTTGTTCCAGTTACGGCCTTGAATGCTCTTCTAGGAGCAAATTGTGATCGGTTTTTCCCACCTAGTCATCCACGTGTGATGTCATCACAATAACACGTCATTGAACATGACGTAGGTATAAATTAATATTATCGTAATTTGTAGTACATAGGTACCAATTAAATTTTTGTTTCACTCAGTATTAGTGTATTACCATATTATTCATGTTTATCAATTTATAGTATGTTATCATAATTTATATTAGGTTTGATATACAATTCATGTAAAAAAATTAGCTTTGTGTGTATTTCTATGGTAAATCGTTGATTACGTTGACCAATTTGTCTATACACCTAAGAGCTGAAGATAGACATGGCCCCCCTGCTTTTTTGGCCAATGTTTGTATACCTATTACAGAATTTTACCTATCCTAACTTAGCATTTTATATATATATTATATATATATATATATGTAATATGTATATAATATTCACCTTGCCCCCCCCCGGTGAACATTTCTGCGGGCACCATTGAAGATAGATAAGCTGTATGATTCACTCCAATATTAGAGTACTGTATTTTAATTTTGAATTTTCTATAATTTTCTATATATTATCATAATGTATCCCATAAAATATTGTTTGAAGTTTTCTCATCCTTTACAAACTATAGATCCTCTTTCTGATTTAGATTTATAATTGTTCGTATAGAATGACTAAATGAATACAAGTTTAACGTTATTGTCGTAAGTTCAATGAAAAATTAGAGCTGATGAATATACATAAGTACACGTCGAAATCACTATAGATACAATTGACAACCAACGGACTAGGTAATTTAATATACCTACCTATATTAGTATATACATATTATTATATAGCAGCTAGGATAGAAGCTTATATAATTTATACATTATAATTTTGTTTGGGGGTCTTAAGAGGATGAACCGGCCTCTAATAACAGATAAAATATAACAGAATTGAATATGGTTGGTTTGTGAATTTGTGTACAGTACAGTGAACTCAGCAATCGCCGCCCACGTTTTTGTAAAACGAAGAAATAAAAAATAAAAAGTTATACTGGATCTTGAGCATTGGAGAAAAATTGAATTTATATAATATTATGTAAATACATACATAATGGGTACATACTGTATTTAACACGAAACGGCTGATGTAATAATTATACTATCGTTGTTGTGATGAGAGACTTGCGCGTACTTCATACATATTAAACAAGGATTAGATGCTATCGGGAGTGATAGCAGCAGCAACGAATGAGTATTTATACAGGGTGATAATTTTTCTACATTTCTAGATTTTTTTTTTTATAGATCTTAGTTGTTGAGTATAAATGATAAATTCTCTTTTCAGTGTGTCATTCGATGTTTGATGCATAACTAAAAAGTAAAAACCTTGTTGTAGTGTTACGGGGTTTGGGGAACCTGTTATATTTGGATAGGTAATTAAGTGAGGGTTTTCAGAGCCCTATGAATTATATTTTAACCGTAACTTGGGAGCTTCAGGAAGGATAGATCAAATATTAAGCTCTAGTTGATATATTTTTTATTATAACACAGTACTTAATAAATACATAGGTACACAAAATTCATTAAACACATAACAATATTCATAAAGTACGCAATATTTAATAACTACAAAAATATCGAAAGGCTTAATCACAGTATGGTCTTCCGAAGTTGGTTGGTTCGCGGGTAGCTATACTTGACCCAGAACTAACGAACTTAAGATTGTGTGTCTCTTATATATTTTAACAGTTGTTTGTGTATTTGTGTACCGATAACTATATACTGTGTATATAAGCCTTCTTCCTTATTATTATTATAATGTATGCTTATATTTATAATTTAGAAACATGTAACGGTGTTAGTAGATAGTTTACAGTAGATATCCAAAATTGAATACTGTATACATTATGGTGATGAGACGTTGAATATAAAAGTGATTATTCAAAGAATTTACAGAGTAAGGTATAGAAAAACGAGATTCTTTAGGAGACTTAAGAGTTAAGACTTTGTTTGGTCTATGAGTTTAAGTTCATTAAAATTGATATTTACGTTTATGAATGGATCACTCTGTATGATAGTGGGACTTAAAAACAAGAATAAAATATAATACGATTAATAAGGAGTACTTTATATTTAACTTTTAAACATTCCTTTGACGATGGAGATCGAGTACAAAACTATGAACATAACGCAAAGACATCCTTAAATAATAATTATGTGATTTCTTTTGTGAGCGTTCGAGAAATATAATTATTTCATTTATTTACAATCATGGTCTGGAGGCCGAATTTATTATGATTAATAATTTTATAATTTTATTACTGATACAGGCATAATAGTAGTCATTGTTCAATTTATCAAATTATAATAAAATAAACGTATTGACGTATTAGTACATATAATATTTACAACGTTCCTGGAAAAATAAATCAACGTCTCTTAGTAATTTCAGCAACCACAATTAAAATAATTAAAAAATAAATGTACCTAGTTTAAATTATAAAATATTTGAAGTAGGCAGCATAAAATTAGTGGTATAAACTTGATTTCAGTTGTCTATAAATAGCTCAAAAAAAGTCAAAATATTTTGAAAATTAAATTATGTAAATAAAATGCTAATCTAAATAACTGGTGAAATTTTCAAGTATCTATGATTTATACTTTTTGAATATTAACAAATATTTAAAATCGTTTGGAATCGTTATCGTTACGCTATTTCGTAAAAATTTAAAATTCAAACGCGTTTAAAATTTTTCTTATAATGATACTTCGAGTTTTCTCTATAGATAATTAAAGTAATACTTAGTGTTGTATTTTTAATTCTTAGTTATTAACACAAAAAAATTTATGATTTTTAAACTTCAAGATTACTTGTAAATTTTCACGTTTTCGACAGATTTCGTAAAAATTTGAACTATAAACGCTTATAAAAAAAATTGTGACTAACGATCTTTAATTTTTTTTTAGCTACAATAAGAACAACTCATAAGGAACCTTGTATTAAATTTTCAAGTTTTTTTGGTCATCCAAAATTTTTTATCGACACTTCAAAAAAAAATTCTCATAAAAATCTAAAATTTATATGGTCTATAAATAACTCAAAAAAGTCAAAATATTTTGAAAACTTGAAGTGTCGATAAAATTTTTTTTGGCCCAATCAAAATACTTGTAAATTTAATACAAAGTTTCTCATAAGTTATTCTAATTGTTATTAAAAAATTATAAGAATACATATGCACAGTTTTTTTTTATTAGCTTTAAAAGTTCAAATATTGACAAAAATTCGTCAAAATGATGAATATTTGCAAATTATTTTGTAGGTACCTATAATTCATAAAACATTTTGCATAAATGGTTAAGAATTGAAAATTTAATTCAAGATTTTTCATAAGTTTAGCTTACAATAATTATAAAAGAACTTAAATTTTGGTGTATTCAGGCCATTAAAACATAAACCACCTTTTTCACCAACCACTGGAAATTATATCCTAGGCTGACAAATCATCTTCGTTCAGAATCGTTTTTCGTATACAATGATACTTATCATTGGATTCAAATTTATCCCTCCTATAATATATATAATAGTGATCCACACGGCACCTAATGTACAGCAGAGCGGTACCCATTTACCCACTTTTTTAGTTTTATGTGTTTTGGTATTCGTA
Organism: Aphis craccivora; assembly: GCA_009835225.1. Lineage (NCBI taxonomy): Eukaryota > Metazoa > Arthropoda > Insecta > Hemiptera > Aphididae > Aphis > Aphis craccivora. Next base: position 17,681 of record VUJU01003358.1, on the reverse strand, counting down.
AATAACATCAATATACTTAGGTAACGTACCTTAACTTTTTCTAATTATTGTTACTTGGAATTTTCTCTCATTAGTAATATTACGGGCGTCACCGTTTTCCGCCAAAATTGACCTTTCCGTTTACCGCCAAGTTTGTTTACCGCCAGTACAAAAATATATATTTCCTTTTACTGCCACCACAAATTTCAGTTTCTATATTTTGGTAATCCCTTAGTTATGATTTTCAAAATAACAAAAATAATAAGGTAATCAATTTATAATTAAATATTAAATATTAAAAAAATAAAGTGATTGGTTCACTGACGAATTTATGAGCGAGTGTCCGATCGATGAAAGACTACAAAAGTTTGCTAATTATTTTGAAAAAATATATATTTCTGAAGATTGTATTTATCCTTCAAAACTTTGGGCACTTGCATCTTTAGAACTTATATATTGCAAAATAAGCAGCGTCTGTTAGTGGCGTAGCCAGGGAAGGAGCTGAGGGGGCTGCCGGCTGCAGCCCTCCCCGAAATTTTAAGAAAATTGAAAAATTATTTTAATGGTCTATGAAAAACGCTATAAAAGTCTTAAATTGTATTTTACTGATTTTAAATTGTCATAACTTTTTTTATTTGTTATATATTAATAATTCTTCAGCATCTGCATTTTACACTTATGAAAGAACCTAGGTAAACCACCGCTGTCAAAAAATTGATAGCCTCTCCAGAAAACAAATTCTGGCTACGCCACTGGCGTCGGTGAAAGAAAAAACCGCGAAACCAAATTTTAAAACGACAAAAAAAAAACAGAATTTAATTGACCAGTAGGTATAAAAGGGGAGAAATATGTCGATATACATTTGTTACGTTTGTTTTTTATAAAATCATATATTTAATTAAAAATTGATTACCCTAATTTTTGTTATTTTAAAAATCATTACTCAGGGGTTACCAAAATATAGAAACTGAAATTTGTGGTGGCGATAAAAGGAAATATATATTTTTGTACTTGTGGTAAAAGGACTTGGCGGTAAACGGAAAGGTCGATTTTGGCGGAAAAGTAGATCACCCAATATTACAATACTGAAAGCTATACTTACGCAGTACTAAGAATGAATACACAACAAAGAAAAATAGCTAAAATACAATCTTTTACTTTTACAATGTTTCCTTTTATGAACGTAACATTACTACTATTAGGTAATTTTATAGTATACGAGTAGGTACTATAATCTAGAAGATATCGTACAATATTTTCACTACCTAACCCAGCGGTTATCAAACTTTTTTTCGGTAGAGCATTTTTTTGGACTAAATTCAGTCACGGTCACTTGCTATGAATATCACTGAAAATATACATAAAAAATTACCATTTATTCTTATTGATAATCATTTTTTATTATTTTACTGGATATAAATCATATAGGCGATTTAAAATCAATACATACTATACATACTTATACTAAAAAAAAAAAATAATGAAAAATATTAAATTTACGTATTTATATTTACGGAATTTACATGGTCATTACGGAGTCCAAATCCATGAAATAATCTTTTTACAAGATGAATTTTAAATTAATAAAAATTACAATAATTTTTAAATAATTTTTTATATGAGTTACATTAAACAGTTTTTATGTGGTGCTGGAACTGCTGACCTAACCAATTGCATTAAATTATTTGACTTTATGTGCTAAAATGTATACTAAATAATTTTTTTTTTTTTAATCAACGTACCTACTATAGTATTAATTATGAAAGAAAATTGTATTATACTTACGCGAATCGAATAATATTTTAAACCAGTAACTCAGGTTAAATATTTAGTTAATAAGTAATATTTCTGTTTTTAAAATGATTTTTCCGATTTCAATTGTTTACCTATATATTTTTAGTTTTTTAGATAAAGAATGTATGACATTTTAAATAAAAAAACAATACTATTTATTTATTTTATGGTATCTATAAAAATGTTTAAATGTTATCTTTTGTTTCCCATAATCAATCAAACATCATCATATCGGAATTTAAATTCATTCTATGCATATCCATTGTAATACCTAGTTACAATTATTATTATTATTTTTATTAGTCAATAATTTACTTTGCCAATTTTTTAGTTTCTGTGTAGTTGATAACAATGGGGATATGTACATAGTATCTCTGATATATTTTCTAAAAAGTAGTAGTTATAGGTTCATAGTGTAAAATCATCCAATTTTAACCTAGGAATTTAGTATGATTCATTTTGAATAACAATATAAAAATAAAAGTTGTCAAAAATTAGAAATATTTATTATCATAGTTTTGTGATGAAAATTTCTTTTGGTATTGTATTCGTTAATCGTTTATATTTTGTGTAAAAAGAAACATTAAAGTTTTATAGGATTTTGATAATAATTAAATTGAAGTACCTTCTAAAAGTTGATTAAGAATTTATAGTACACGTATTTTTGAATGAATAGGTCAGAAAAAGATAAATAGAAATTATTAAGAATTAATATTAGCTTTTACGGAATTTTTAAAATATATATATTTACTTATTTAAATCAACTTTATTTTAATTAAAGGTGTAACTGAAGTACCTATTTAAAGACGGTTAAATTACAATGATTAATAGTAAGTCGTGTTGCACGGGGAGTGTTTTAGAAATCTGATTTCTGTCTTCTGAGTTACAAACGTAAATGGAAACTAAACAGTAACATAAATTGATTGATATACCAATACCACAGGCTGCATAGACCAATACCTATTAAAATTACTATTTACTTTGATAAGGATCATTATTTACTAACCAACATACAAATTTTGAGAAGTTATTTTAAACTAATACGCAATGACTTGCCTGCTTACAACTTTACCACTTTAAAACTATTCGGGATTGCGACTGGTTATGCTATTATTAAGCAAACTGAAATAACATTTTAGCTATACACTTGCAGGTAGTTATTGTTTTACTTATATTGATGAATGATGATTGTTTAAATTCGTATGTATCCATTTTTTTACACTCTATACAAGTTTTCAAATATAAAGTATACTTATATATAGGTATTTATTGTAGATAATGGCAATTTATTATTATTATTATATTATTCATAAAAATATAAAAATATCTTACATTGATATTTTTATTTTTAAAAGTTTAAAAACCACGTGTTATACTTTTTAGTATTTACTAATACACTGAAACCTAGTGTATAACAATTTATTGTAATATTTTAAGATCCAAAAAAAAACTGTATATGTAGAAAATAATGAACTATAAAGAAGAAGTATAAGATACTTTATACTATTATACTATACATTGACAAATAATTGTGGAATTAAATTTTGTGAACAGAGGAAGCACTGAAAACAGGGTATGCCAAGACTTCTTGAATTAGATCTAACATAGATGTTTTGTGTAATAGGCGATAATCTTGAGTATTGTTTTTAGAAAAATTACTAATATTCAATTTTGTATTTTCAATCAAATAGCGATATAAATAATAAGTCAAATAAGATTTGTGTGTTATATGGTATAAATATAAATTTTAAAAAAATCGACCGTATAGAATATTCATTTACAGTACACCTAACTATCTAATACGACACCATAATTAGAATTCAATGATAAATCATTGGATATACTTACACCTATGATGAAAGATTTTGAACAAAGACGATTCAACCAATCTTTTTATATTACATCGTTTGTATTATTGTTTAATAATTGTTATAAGATTATGTATAATATATTTTTTGTTATTAACTAATAAGTCAGTAATGCGTACCTACCTTAGAATGGTGTTATTAGGTGTAAATAGGTTGTTATTAGTCTAGATTAAAAAAATTTCATTGTGTTTAGAAAACAATATAATCTATAAATAGTTTTGACAAGTTTCAAGTTTATTTATGATTGATATAGTTTATTAAGTTACGAAATAATAACTAAAACCTTTATTTAATATTTAAAAATATTAGTTCCCCCCTCATGATTCACGTGTGACTGTCGCCCTGTAGTCATGTGCCTATGTTCCGTATGTTGAATTTACGTATATTTAAATAATTATTATGATTTTTTTATAATTATTTTTTTTTTTAGTAAAAAAACCATACATGTTAATCATACATTTATATAGGTTCTATATTATAATACATACAGGTATGAATGTCTTAAAATGGAACAGAAGAATCGCGTTACAAAATACTGTGTCTTATGATCGGAAATCATTTAACCTGATTTGTTTATAAGATAAACGCATGTAATTACAGATCCATTTAAATCTGACTCATCTGAGTAGATAATCATGAATGAAGAAGAATGATTTATTATTATCAATTTCCGTTTTGTTTTCACAAATTTCCTCGTTCTAGTATCTTGTCTAATATGAGTTCAATTTGATAATATTATATAGATATAATAATTAATGTAACCAATGTTTATTATATAATATTTCCTCTACCTAAATATTTCCTAACTTAACACCATCAGTATAATAAATTATCTTATTTTAATATAATTTACTACTCTATGTGTTAATTGTTATTATAATACTCCAAAATTTTAATCATATTTACGTCTATGATATATATATATATATATAAACTTATTACATAATTTCTATACAGGACACGATTACTATATTTTCGGTATAGGTACCAAGTTTAACTGTCAACCGTTAATCAATATTTATGTGTGTGTAAGGGGAACTTGGCCAGAAAAAATGCCATTTAAGCACTTCCTTAGAGCTGCTATCGTTTACTGTCAGTAAAATAAATAGCACGAAGATGAATTGATACTAAGCATATAAGTATGCCTAACTCGTCCATCTAAGTCGTTGTGATCAATTATTGGTGTGATATATTAGGGAATAGGGGTAATGAAAAAAATAATTAGATAATTAAACTTTTCCGATGATTAAACCACCGCATTATGAGTTATGACACGCTGTATACAGATATAGTTGACAGTTGGTCAAATATTTAATTGAAAATGACAACAATATGAAATGCGAAAAACGTCCATAAATTGTTTAACTGTTAAGTACCTGTACTGACGGCGATCGAAAATTATATGTGGATAATATTAAGGTTAGGAATAAAATACTTTTTCAATAATCTATATAGTCACATGTCTGTTATATAATACATAGAAGTAAAATAAGTACTATTTAGTGTTATAATAGGTAAGTACTGTACTCATAGGTATGATACCCATTGTAAAAATTTAACTTTAAAAATAAACAAAAAACATTCTATGGCAGAAAAATAGGCATTAAAACATCTTAGGTAATAGCTATAAAAAAATCTACTTAGATTATTTATATAATGTAAGCAATGCTCTGAGTCTAATTTTATATATTATGAAGCAGATGATTTTTAAAAATTTTGATGAACTTATCAAAATTAAAATTTTAACGAATAGTTTCTGAGTTATTATTTCAATAAAAAATATATTTTATAGTATAATCAATAGTTATTAAAAATGGTTTAAAAAAAAAGTCTATTATCGAAATGGATATGAAATTATTCTACTTAGAAGTTAGAACACAAAAATGCCTATATATTATATATTTAAAAAAAAAAATAATTTACTTAACAATTTACTAAGTATTTAAAGACGTTAGATACCTATATGGCTATATACTTAAAAATCAAAATTTGAATATCTAAATGTATTCTTTGATGAAAAGATGGACGTGGACACATGGTCAAGCTTGGCGTGAATCACCATTAGGTTAGAATTTTAAACTAGAATAAAATTATTGTTTTTGGTGTTAAAATCTAACTTAATCTTTGTAGCTATTATAAAAAAACGAATTCGACTATAAAAACACAATTGTATTCTATTTCAAAATTAATAACATAGTAATAGTTATTTTAAGCATGTTTACATGTTATATATTTATACTATATATAAATAATGTGTAATATATTATTATAGGACTGAATAATGTTTACTTTACGAAATTAATAAAATAACTTCGAGATAAAATTAACTTATAACTTTTATACTCATAGTTATAAATATATTGAAATATAAATATGTTATATTACCTGTTTTTTCATTAATCTTTAGAAATTATTTTTGACATGAATCTGCTACCATAATGGAATTGGTCTCCAGGTCCAGGAACAGCCATAACCTGGATAAAATTCATAGAGTTACGAAGCTTGTATGTTCGTGTGTGTTTTGTATAAGAAAGAGAAATAGAAAGGAGAGAGAGAGAGAAAGACAGACAGAGTAAAAGAACTGAGAGATTCGTCGCGTGATGTTTGTACAACTGGGCCTTCTGTAAGTACTGCAAAAGTGTATAATAAACCTACACACAACTACACAAACGAGGCACCATCACTAATGGTCGTGTATAATAAATTGCCGATGCGTGAGAAAAAAAAATAAAAAGTAAATAATTTATATTCGTCGTACGCCTATAGATCTACTTTTTTCAGGACGAAAAGGGTCTAAAAATATGCCGACCGGAACGACTGTGGAAGTTTTTCTGAAAACATGTTTATATATATATATATATAAGTAGAGCAGTCACTACTGTGATTGAAACTTCTTTTGTAGTACATTATTATATATGTATATTGTGCTTAATGCCTATGTAATAATACGTGTATTGGTTTATTTACCCGGAAGACTTAACAATATTTTATTATATATAATTTATAAAGAGATAACTGAATGTTTTAAGGTTAATATAGTATATTATTATTGAACAATGAAAAAATGAATTTACTTCTTAAAGTTACATTTAAATTATAATAAGTAGTGTCATATACTTGGCTATATAGAATATGGTATGGTTTACCGAAAAGACACTCCCATAATTATTAAGATTATTTAGATACTACGCAGTTTACATAGATTTCAATATAATATTATCGTTTTTGTGAGTAGATTTTTATTATATCATATTGTTTATTACAATTGGATTTCTAAAAAGTCAACATAATATCTATGAATATTGTCGTATCAATTTTGTCGTTTTTTTTACCGTACTTGATCGGTTTTTAAAATGTTTTGATGGAAGTTATTATGTAATTTTACATTCTGAATGTAGCAAGAAATATATTGATTTTATAATTCTTTTTTTATTAATTCCTTCAATGAAAATATTTTCAGGTAAAAGGAATGCTTGAAAGAGTTCATGTGTTCACCTTGGTCTTCTTAGTCTAGTTAGTTGTTTGAGTAGGTTATTTTCAATATTCTCAAAATTTTCTTTAAGCGTAAAAAATATTACAGACAATCGTCAACTATATTTGAGCAAATTTTTGCAAGCTTTTAGAATCGTATTGATAATCAGTGTTGAGCAAAGATAACAAAATATTTATCTAGATAAAGATAAAAGATAATTGGTTATTATTTATCTAGATACAGATAAAAGATAATTAATTGCTTAATTATCTAGATTAAGATAAAAGATACACAAAATTTATCTAGATAAAAAAAAAAGATAAAAATTTCAATTTTATTTTTTATTAACTACAATGTATTATTAATTAATATTTAGAATATACCTAATGTTTCATTACATTTTATTGTTTTAGATTAATTTAAAATACATACAACGGTTAACACTGTGTAGATATATACGGTATATATAGCTTGCTATATTATGACTATACAGTAGTATATAATATTATAATATGGGACATTGGGACCTATTTATATAT
>VUJU01003357.1:1931-11965 GCA_009835225.1 Aphis craccivora | reverse complement strand
GAGTCCTTAAAATCTTAATTAAGTGTATATTTTTTTATGAAATGGGTGGAAAATTAATTGGTTAAATTAACTGGTTGAAATAATTGATAGGAGAATTGCACTTAAGATTATAGTTAACTAGTTAAAAGCATTTGATATTTACAAAAAGTGATTTCTATACACGAGAATAGATTTTAGTGACTTATATGTTGACTGGCCTACAATTGGATGACACATTTGACGAACCTGTGCGATCAGATTGACTTCCAGGGCGCACCATAGAGTATGTCATGGTGGGTGCTGACGATACAGACATGGCTGCCCACTGTCTGAGTCGAGAATGGATTTCTGTAAAATTGGGTCGCCGGACTGGTGCTTCGTGCCAACACTCCATCATTAGTGAATACATTCTTGATGGACATTCTTGAGGGCACGGAAGGAGTTGACGCGAGCGAATCATTTCAATTACTTCCTGATTGCTATATCCATAATATGGCTAAAGAACACAATCACATCAGTGTTAACAACTCTAATTATTTTTAATAATGATGACAAAATTTACTTGTAAACCATAGCTGTAAACTTCCCATAATACAACACCAAAACTCCAAACATCAGATTCGGTTGTAAATTTACCGTACAGAATAGATTCAGGTGGCATCCATCTAACAGGTAATAAAGATTTTGATTGTACTCTGCAATTGCAAAATAAAAATTGTTTAAATTAAATAATATTTTTGTAATTATTTAAGTATTATACAGAACATACATATTTTGAGTACCTACATTAATTAAAATACGATAAATCATGAAGAAATCTTCCTTTTGTAATTTGTATTTATAAATTATTGCTAATAAATGTAAAACATTTTATTTTGATTAAAGAATAATGTAGCTTTATTTGAAATGTGTTCATTAAATATATAATAAAACAATTGAATATGAAAATAAAGTGAAAAGTATGTAAAGTTATGTAAAATATTACAATACATAATAAGAAAAAATGTATAAATATACACAATATCAAACCTGTAATAATCAGATGAGTATATATCTCTTGAAAGTCCAAAATCTGATATTTTTACTGTCAGATTTTCAGCGACTAAACAATTTCTAGCAGCTAAATCTCTGTGCACATAATGATGACTGCATAAATATTCCATACCTATTAGGTAACAGTGGTTAATATATTAATAAAATTAATTCACCAAATGGTATTATACTCTATCCAGCTAGAAAACACACTAACTCTGTAATCGACTGTAGCTTTTAATGTATAATGGGAACAATCTGGTTAGTATAGTTTATAGTCCAACAGTTCCCAAATTGTACACCACGAGTACTTTTTAGGGGCACTGTGACTCATAAAATATTTTTTATGGTTTATGGTAATTTTTAATGATTTCAAATTCAATCTTATAAAAAATTTCAAGTATTTTGATTTGGATTCCACAGTATTTAATATTTTTCATTATTTATTTTTTTTTGAAGTATAAAATTATATTAATATTTTAAGTCAATTGTATGCCTATTGACTTATATTCAGTAAAATTATAAACACTGATTATCAATAAGAATACATTTCTGATTTTTTTTGTGATGTTCACAGTAGGGCACTGCAGCTTAAGTAAGATTAAAGAAGGGTATCACCGAAAAAAAAAGGTTGGGAATTACTAGTAAAGATTATAGGATCGATCTTAATGTCAGGGTTAGTTGAGTGGTTAGTGGCCACAGTGTGTTTTCTTGCTGGACAGTTACCTATAAGTAATAAAGATAATAATAATAAAAACACTAACCTGAAGCTATCTGGGTAGCAATATACATAAAGTCTGCCTGGTTAAGTGGTGGTGCTATTGGTGAATTTGGTGAATGTGGAGAGCGAGCCATTAGGAATTCATGTAAGTCACCGCCAACCATATATTCGAACAATAAACATGCTGGACGTGCACACATGCCTACCAAGCAAACCACATTTGGATGTCTTAATTCTCCCATTAAATCAGTTTCACGTTTAAAGTCTGCAGCTGTCTTAGCGCTTGCACCTTCTTTCAATGTCTTGATAGCCACCATAATTATGGAACCCATATCGTTAGGCACTTGACCTTTGAAAACTTTGCCTGTTCAAATATTTAATAAATGTAAATTTATATTTAATCCATTAAGAATACATATTTTTGATGAAAATACATACCAAAAGCACCTTCTCCAATTTCTTGTAAGAATGTAATTTCACCCAATGCATATTGTCTAACTTTACAGTATTTATCTGATTTTTGACTTGATGCACTTGAGCCTGGTATTAAAGATGATAATTCTAGGCCATTAGTTTTACCTTTTACAATGTCTTGCTGTAAACAAATATTAAAAAAAAAAAACGTTATTATGCTGCTGGTATGAATATATTTTATTATATTAAATTACTTTTTGATTAGTATAAGGCGGCAGTCTACGACGTATTGCTGAATTCTGTCGCTTACTTTTTCTTCGAATACAGCAAATTACCATTACTACCAATACGACAAATAAAGAAATACTGACTGTGCTTACAATGAAAATTGGTAATTGTAGAGTTCTCACTAAACATAACATGAAAATTTTAAATAAAATTCTTAACTATTTTCTTTATCAAACAACTCACTGCAATGTGGAACATCACAAATCATTTTTTTCATTTGTCCTGTGTCAGGCATTTCAACAACACACCAAGGTTCATTTTCTTCAGATCCTGGATTGCGACAGAAACGATGACCTCCTTGTAGTTCTTTATAATCAGACGTTTTTACAATTAATTGCTGACTCCAACGTACACATGATAGATTTTGATTTGATGATGTTGTTCCCCGATATGAAACTCCTAGTCCCCAATAACACTTTTCATCTAAAAAACAAAAATCAATTTTTACAATGTGTTAATTGATAATAATTTACAGTGTATTTGCTATTTTACCTTCATTGACTTCTGGTTTCTCAATACCAAGTTCAAAACAATCAGTTTTTGGTAAAGAAGAACAATTAGGTAAATTAACAAAACGTCCAAGTAAATGATGTTTTTTGGCAATTGCATGCTCTTGACTACAAATGTCATTTTCCAATAGTTCACAGTCCTTAAAAAAAAAAATTGTATAAGTAACATAAAAAGCTATTAATGAATTAGAGAGACAAACCTCTTGGCACACAAGCAACGGCTTAGGTATAGTCCTATCCTTTCTACATAACGGATAAGCAGAATGACAAATGGAAGGGAGAGCATATTTTGCACAACCAGCTGTCATATCAGTAGATCTTGTAATTACTTTAAAAGCAGAACTTAGGTTTCCTTCAATAAGAGCCTGTGAAGAATTGGCGGGTATATACACATTTTGACCTTGTAGATATTTTGAACAATGTGAACCTTGGTACATCTAAAATTAAAATATATTTAACTGTTAACTAGGTAATAAATTTAGGATTACTAAAGAAATATTATAACTCAGATGCATTTTATTGATCATAAGACAAACTTAACATAAAATGTAATTGCTAACAATAAAAATTCATATTAAAATGAAAACTTGCACTCTAAATTCATGAATTCTGAATAATATTGATACTTAGGAACAAGTTTTAATAATATTTGCAATAATTAACTATTAAGTAAGATCAGTGGCTACTTAACAATATTGAAGTAATCATTTTATCAAATATTGTTATTAGGTTATGATTAGGTATAGAATACATCTAGACTATTATTGTTTTTATAATTTCTTTTAATTAAAATTAAATTTTGATTATCATTCAAACATGAATACAATTAGTATAACAAATTGTTTTAAAACTGAAAGTCAAATTATTAATAGTTGAATAATTCAATAAAAATATTTCTTATGAATACTATATAACTATATAAGTGTACATATTGAACAATACAATTAAACAATAACCACTAAATTTAAATATAATTATACAATTTTTCTTGAAATTATATTTATTTTAATATTTATAATATAATAAATTATAGTTATGGGTTATTAAAAAAAAAAAAAAAAGGTAATATATTAAACAAAACCAAATGTATTTTTATATATTATATAATGAAAAACTAAGTATAGCGAGTAAAATCCATAAAATTAATATTAATAACGACGTTTATGATTTTTTTTTAACCATTCTTTATAGTCAGTAACTTCATTTTTACATTTGCTTCTTAAATATTCATAGGTATTTTTTACATACTTAATAGCAATCATATAATCACGAAAAATAATAGAATTTGTGAGATTTCTATCAGCAGTGCTGGTTTCTTGACGGACGTCATTAGGGACTTGGTCTCTAGTAATATTTTTTGGTCTTTCTTGAACTGTAATGTCAATATCATCACTAATCTCACATAGAAGTTGTTGCAAATCATTCTTACAAGTGGTAAAATTATTAAGGAAACGATTTTCCGAATAATTAGCATTATTTGCATCATCTAGCAATACTTCATAACCAACAGCAACTCGTTGTAATAATTCATAAGTGAATTTCAATTCACTGGGAAATGAACGTGATTCCAATGATGATTGTGGCATATTATCTTCAGCTTTATTTAGAAGTCGGGAAGTCATCCAACTATTATTTTCATTTATCCATTTATTATAGTGTGCATCATAATCAAAATTGAATGTTCGCTGAATGTACTCACGTTTAAACGGATCAATATTTTTTTGACATTGTTTTTCTATAGTTAAAATACGGTCTATGATACCAGCGTCAGAATCATCATAGTCTTCACCATTATAAGTGGAATAGCCACATGGATTAATCCAAAAAGGCTCATTATTTTTTGATTCATTATTATTATTCCGGTCGCATAAAACATTCGTAGTAAGAAGTAAATAAAATAATAAAGTATACATTGAACTAAGTTTCAACATTTTGAAGAAACTACAAATTTAAAAACAAATTCAAAAATGTACTATACCAAGATAAAAAAAATTTATTTATTTTATAATGCAGATTTAATTGTTATTTAAAATTAGCAACAATTAATAATTAGAAAGAAGAAAAAAACAAGTGTTTAACTTATTCAGGTGTTTTTACAAAAAACATAATTCATTTAATTTAATAATAATTTACATAATGTTTTTTTTTTTAATTTTTCTATAACATTTAGTGTTTTTTCCATAATATATTAACTTTAATACATTTTGTAAAATTTTGAACATTTGTTTCATTAAATGGTAAAACTCATAGGTAGTTAAAAGTGAATAAACACTTGTTTTTCTTCACAACCCAAAGAGAAAATAATTAACAAAAAAAAATTGTATTAAGTCATGGTAGGATGTAAACTATTTTTCACATAATCTGTTCTTCAACATACATTTTTTCTAACATAATTTGAGTTAGCATTCATAAAAAAAATATTTAAAAATCTTAAATTATGCTTTTAGTCAATTAAAATATACATTCTTTCACATTTATTATTTTTGCAATAATAACCGTAAAGTCCTTATTATTTTAATTATCAGTTTAATACTCAATACTTAATTATTAAAACAATATACCTAACTACCTATAAAAAATGTAATACATATTATTTAAATAAATTTTATATCAATGAAAAATATGTAAATATTACATACAAAATCAATTAATATATTATACATTTAATATGTTTTAGCCACTATAGAAAATATTTTAATTTAATATTCAATAAATGTTCACTACTTTTGACAACAAAATTACTGTTTTAAAATCTGGAGTTTTGGTATAAAATAATTCAAATGATAGTGTTTTTTAAGGAAAACTGAAGAACTTATGAGGATATAATTTTAGTGCTATAGATAATTATGAAACTTGAGTAGTTTGAATAAATAAACGACAACAGATATAACTGTGAATTTAAAATGTTTAACACAAGTATGTCTTGGTGAGGTCCAATAGTACAATTAGATGCAGATTTTCAAGAGGTATTTTAAAATTTAATAATTTATTTAACACTTTTCTAAGCTAAGACCTTTAATATATAGTCAAGTCTCGATAACTAGAATTTCAAGGGAGGTAAAAATTAATTCAACTTATGTATTTTTCCAGTTACAAATATTGCATTGTATGTATAGGAATTCCATAGGGACAAAAAGAAATTTGAGTTATTTAGACTCGACTGTAACATTTATAAATAAGAAACATTAATCATATATCAATTAAATTTGCCATTGAAAAAATAACAATGCAATGATATATATTATGTACACAACTAATTTATATATTTTATCTATTTATTTTTTTTTTTTATAAAACCTAAGACATTTAATTTAAAAATCTTTTATTAGAATAGTAATAAAACTAAATAAACTTGTTTTCAAAATTAAAAACATTTGAAAGTAGTTAACAATATTCAGATTTCTATTTATTATCTAAAGTTTAAAATATGACAAATTTAAATCAAAATTATAAAAAACAAACATTATAGGTAGTATTATAGATTAATTATCTTAATGATTGATGTAATTTTATAAATCACAATCAAACTTATTAATTGTGTGTTATATATGAGTATATTTCTCGAAATGCTAAAAAAATTGTCGAAAAATCTTAATACTTAATTATAAAATTAAAATATCAATGAATGACTTGCGTGTACATAAATTGAATAAAACTAAAAAAAAAAAATTTATATAATTTATTTAAACATTAGGTAAATAATACTTGTGTACTAACAAAAAACCATTAGTTTAATCGTAATGCTGACTAAATTAGAGCATTTAATAAAAGATGACAAAAATTGGCATTCGGTTGACATCAATGTAAATTTAACATGTTACATCAATCAAGAGATTACAGCTAAAGCCTAGAGGCAAATACTGTACATCAAAACAGTCGATCTTATGAAAATTCTATCATAGTAATAATCTAATAATACTAAAGTTATTATTTAATTAAAGTTAATTTGTCTATTATTCTGTATTTAAATATTATAAACTATAATATAATGTTATTTTTATAAGTAACTATAAGTAAATAAATCAATGTAAATACCTAATACCTATAATATTAAGAAAGACTTTAGATTATTAAATAAGCCATCGTGGGTCCCTACATGAGCACGATCAGAGGAAACATCATTCAGTTGACATATAAAAAAAACACCTAAACTAGGTATTATTAAATGATATTCATAATCTGTCTTGAATAGATTTTTAAATTGTATATCAACAGCTAAAATACAGAGCAATACCTATAATCAGATATGTGAAATAATAAACACTTACTTGACATATTGGGTAATTTAAAACTTGACTGAGCTCTGGAATAGTATCTAGTGGGCTTTGTTGCTCATTAATTCCAATGTGCGAGTTGATTTTGGTTTCCCTAAAAACAATAATTTCAATCAAACCATGAGAAACTGCAAGTGTTAAATCAATAATGTGTAAATACTTTTTGGTATGGTTTTCAGCACAACAGGCTAAAATAGTTGTTATAAGTAGAAAAATCAAGTTAAACATATTCACAGTGGTCAGCATATAATATCCAAAGAATGATTTAACTACTTTATGAATAAATCCACTAAGTAGACAAATGACAATTAGAAGAAAATATCTCTACAGAAATAATCATTTCGCGGTGAATATTTTAACAATATTTATATTAATTATTGATGAATAATGAATTTTAATGTAGATAAAAACATTAATATTTACAGACCATAGTCTGTGGCTTAGAGTAATTAAGTAAGTTACGGCCTTTTGATAATATTATTTCTGTAATTAAGACTCATCCACTGATCTAAACTTTCTTAACTCAAATCTGATACTACAATGATTTATGTATACAACTTGGCGCGCATGCGCAGGTATACATTATCATAATCATTGATTTGGTACCTGTTCCATGTTATGTTATCATAATATTATAGTTCAATGGTTCCATATTCATGGTCACGTATGATATTTGTAGCGTCTTTGGTATAATTTTATCAAACCGAACGGCGGTAAATTCAAATTTAAAATGGTGATTACAGTTGCACTGTAATACTATATTATGATTATATTCAAAATGTTATTGAAAACGCATTCATGATAAAAAAAAATTACGATTTAAAGCAGCGATACAAATTGAATAATTTAAAATTGCTTATTATTTTTTATTATTTAACGACAGCTTTTAAGACAGGCTAAAGTCTACTTTTTTATCGCTGATAATAAACCATGACAATATATACCTACGTATCGATCAGAACTGTGTAAGTACGTAGGAACGGTCTTAATGAAAAAATTATATTTATACTAAACGGTCTTGGCCTTTAATCACTATCGCCAAATCACCATATCGGAAAATGCGTATTGTCTGTGTAATGTGTTCGAAACAACGCGTATATTATTCCGAACACTCATAAAAAGCCAATCTTATAATTTAACAGTATTTTATTTTATTTTTTTTTTTGTTTTATGATAACTGGAAAGTGTGTCTTAATTATTTGCAACAAACGAGATTTCAATGTCAAGTTAATTATAAACACAATTTGGTAAATTTCGACTCGGGAGCATGATACGCATAAAACGTGGAATGAATGTTCAGTCAAATAGGCAACAAAAAACGTCGAGAAATAGATTATTTTTTTTTAAAACCTGCACACAGTGAAATTTTTGTGGTGATCAAAGCTGAATAATTAAGATTAATTTAATGTATAATTTTAAAGATATGCATGGTCGAATTCGCCCTCCGTCTTAATTTTAATTTTCTTTGCATGCGATTTTTTAATTATTATTACCTATTTATAAGTTTTTGGTCCGGATACTCCCGAGTTTATACAAATCTAAATCATTTTCGACTAGGTACCTTTATAAAACATAATATACCTATAATAGCTACAGCAGTATATTTAATGTAATATATATAGAACATAGGTAATATAATATATATTGTAATTCATATTAATATTATTTGTTACTATGTATCACTTTTTATACGATTATATACTATATACATACATATTGAAAACTAAGACCTAAACCTTTTATTATGTCACAGGTATTTTCTCGAAGCAGAGAAACTTGCCTAATAAGAGACTATAGTCAGTTGGACTCGCAATTAGTTTAAATATCATAATATCACATAAAATATGTATTGTAAAATCACTTACCCTTCTACTACCGGATACTGGTTTGAAAATCCAAAATGAGGTATGTCGATACTGGATTCATCGTGGCCTAAAAAATAAAATAAATTTCATTCACGTATGTTGGCAATATTTATATGTAGTCGTAATAATACGTAAAACATGTGATAGCTTATTAAATATCAATAGATATTATTACAAGTCTAAACAATGTTTCAACAACTATGTATTATGATAATAATAATATATTAAATACCTAAATAATATACAGGGCTTATATAAACGCAGAAATAATTAATGAAAATTGCTGCACGAGGCTATAAGAATATACCTAAATGCGGCTATACGGCCGTACGTAGGTACTTCGTACTTATCACGTAACCTGAGTACTCAGCCCAAAAGATATACTAGTTTATTGAATCCGGAAAAAAGAATAAATATTTTATTAAATGATCGAAATTATTCTATATGGAATGATCGCTTCACCTCACATATTATACCGTATATCTATATATTATAATTCATAGGTCCCACCGCATGCTGGCTGAAATCGTATATAAATATATATATATATATATATAAAAGATACGGCACTCTCCACTCTATATTGTGTTCTACTTACACGATAGGAAATTTAAGTTACATTAAAACACGCATACATATTATTATAAATATTTAAGTAATTTATTATGGTCTATGGAAGAGTTATTTATGTAAATTATACGTGTAAAATGTCGATGCGGTCTATAGTTTCATCCTTAATCCTGTAATGTTAGAACGTATGGACATAGCGAGCATAAGGTGTTCCGATTAATGACCGTATCTGCAATTAGCAACTTTAATAATTAGTCATACTCACGATCGAGTTGAATTACCGAATAAAAAAAATACTGAATATATCGAATTCACCCAGAAAATACACTTGAAATGTATTTAATATTTATTATAAATGAAACACACACACATATATATATAT
>VUJU01003356.1:0-26677 GCA_009835225.1 Aphis craccivora | reverse complement strand
TACTTTTTATTACATAATTTCGTTCTGTTTACCATGTATGTGATAAAAAAAATTGGTCTTGTACATTTTTTTTAACGATTTTAACTATAAGACAATTGGTAATTCAAGCAACACGTTTTCGACCAAATCGATTTTTTTATATGGTTGTAAATCAAAAACTAATCACTGTAAATACTTGAATATGTTCACCAAAGGTTTATGTAAGTGTTATCTATGTACAGTTAAATTTTTAAAAAAATTTGACTTTTTTTGAGTTATTTATAGTCCATAGAAATTTTCGATTTTTATGAGAATTTTTTTTTGAAGTGTCGATAAAAATATTTGGATGACCAAAAACACTTGAAAATTTAATACAAGGTTCCTTATGAGTTGTTCTTATTGTAGCTAAAAAAAAATTAAAAATCGTTAATCACAATTTTTTTTTATAAGCGTTTATAGTTCAATTTTTTAAGAAATCTTTCGAAAACGTGAAAATTTGCAAGTAATTTTGAAGTTGAAAAATCGTAAAATTTTTTGTGTTTATAACTAAGGAATACAATTACAACACTAAGTTTTCCATAAGTTTTCCTTCAAGTAGCTATAGAGAAAACTCGTAACATCATTATAGAAAAAATTTTAAGTGCGTTTGAATTTTAAATTTTTACGAAATAGCGTGACAATAACGATTTATCCTCAAACGATTTTAAATATTTGTTATTATTCAAAAAGTATAAGTCGTAGATACTTGAAAATTATACCAGTTATCAAGATTCGCGTTTTCTTTACGTGATTTAAATTTCAAAATATTTTGACTTTTTTTGAGCTATTTATAGACAACTGAAATTTTCAATTTTTTATGTGTCGATAAAATCTTTTTGGCCCTATCAAAATACTTGAAAATTTAATGCAAAGTTCCTCATAAGTAATTCTTATTGGGATTAAAAAATTATAAGAATACATAGGCACAATTTTTTTTTATTAGCATTTGAAGTTCAAATATTGACAAAAATTCGTCAAAACCATGAATATTTGCAGATTATTTTGTAGGTATATTTCATAAAAAATTTTGTATAAGTAGCTAAGAGTTGAAAATTTAATACAAGGTTTTTCATAAGTTAAGCTTATAATTATTTTAAAAGAACTTAAATTCTGGTGTATTCAAGCTATTAAAAAATAAACCACCTTTTTCACCAACCACTGGAAATTATATCCTAGGCTGACAAATCATCTTCGTTCAGAATCGTTTTTCGTATACAATGATAACTATCAGTGGATTCAAATTTAACACTCCTATAATATATAATAATGATCCATACGTAGACCTAATGTACAGAAGAGCGGTACTCACTTGCCCGCTTTTTTTATATTGACGTTTTTTTTTTGCGAACGACTTTTAGTCTAAGGATAATAGAAATCGCAGCTTCTTTTTTAGAAGTATGTGAGTACCTACATAACAATAATTTAATTACTCGTGACTTTTATAATTTACGTTTTACCTACCGTACATCAACCCATACCTTTATTTATTTTAAATTAATCTTCTTATAAGTATTATCAATGCAAATCAAATTCATGGTTTTAACAAAACAATATGCTCTCTCTTATTTTTTCTTACGTACCCTCTAACTCGAGTCTATCTATAAAATATACATTTCACTATTTCAGTAAGGATAGTAAAAAAATCAAATAGCTCGAAAACTCGTAGCATCATTATAGGAAAAATTTAAAGGCGTTTGAATTTTAAATTTTTACGAAATAGTGAAATGAAAACGATTTATCCCAAACGATTTTAAATTATGTTATTATGTATTCAAAAAGTATAGTTCGTAGATATTTAAAATTTTCACCAGTTATTTAGATTAGCATATTCTTTAAATAATTTAATTTTCAAAATATTTAATGGTTGTAATATAATAATTTAATTTAATATTTTATACTTTTGAGCTATTTAAAGACATCCGACATTTTCAATTTTTCTGAAAAATTTTTTTTGAAGTGTCGATAAAATTTTTTTGGCCAAATAAAAATACTTGGCAATTTAATGCAAAGTTCCTCATGAATTATTCTTATAGTGATTAAAAAATTATAAGAACACATAAGCACAGTTTTTTTTATTAGCATTTGAAGTTCAAATATTGACAAAAATTCGTTAAATTCCTGAATATTTGCAAATTATTTTGTAGGTATAATTCATAAAAATTTTTGTATAAGTAGCTAAGAGTTGAAAATTTAATACAAGATTTGTTATAAGTTTAGCTTACAATAATTATAAAAGAACTTAAATTTTGGTGTATTCAGTCCATTAAAATATAAACCACGTTTTTCACCAACCATTCGAAATGATATCCTAGGCTAACAAATCATCTTCGTTCAGAATCGTTTTTCGTATACAATGATACCTATCATTGGATTCAAATTTAACATTTCTATAATATATTATAATTATGATCCATACCGCACCTAATGTAAGGCAGAGCGGTACTCACTTACACGCTTATTTTCTTTTGTTCACTCAGAAAAAAATGTACGATTTTTAAGGAAAAATGGCTATAATTTTAATGAAAAATAGGCATGATTTTGAGCCTATGAAATAAGTTCATAAAAATGTGAATATTTCTGCAATTGAAATATAATATAATTGTTCTTAATTAATACTATGCCAAGTATAATGTAATTTCTTACATTTGTACTTAAATTAATGATAATTTATCCACATTTTATGCAAAACGAATAATACATATGAGTAAAACATTCTTAAATTTATGTCCAAATTTCTTATAAAATAAGATAGTTATGTCTAAAATTGATGGCAAACTACATTAATAAAAAGTTACAATTTTCTTTAAATTAATGCAACTACTTCATTTAAATAAATATACTTCATTCAAATTATATTATTAATATAATTATATCTGCTGTTAAATTTAAGACTAGTTTTCATAGAAACTTAATACAGACAAAATTGCTAGAGAGGATGGGGTGTCAGGGTTCAGACCCCCCCTTCCACCGAAATTATTATATTTTTTATAATTTCATATTATTTTATTATATAATATACAATATTTATACTCAAACCCCCAAATATTTTGCTGATTTCAGCCTTGAATATAGAGCTAAAAGTACATGAGTAAAAGTTACAAGTATATAAGTACCTGTTAAATAAAAAAATTAAATTTCATCAAAATATTATTATTTTTATTATTTTAAATGTATACATTTGCATATAAAATAAATATTAAAAGTGATTACAAATAAAAATTAATAATATATTAATAATGAATATAATATTAAAAATTATATATATTTTATTAACTTAAAAACTATTTTACAAACAATAAATATTTTAATCTTATAATGTTTAAATGATTGATGTAACTAGGAAAATTGTATAAATGAATTGGAGGTCCTTTAAATTCATTAACATTTCTTATAACATAT
Source organism: Aphis craccivora (assembly GCA_009835225.1). Lineage (NCBI taxonomy): Eukaryota > Metazoa > Arthropoda > Insecta > Hemiptera > Aphididae > Aphis > Aphis craccivora. Next base: position 23,260 of record VUJU01003356.1, on the reverse strand, counting down.
TGTGCTCTTCTAACTTTATTTACTTTATAACGAGCCAAATATTTATCATAACCAATTATATCAAGCGTTTGACAAAAAAATTTAATTGTTCTTTCATTTAAGCATATTATTTGTTTTAATAAATAATCTGATAGTTCATTTTCATTTGTTAAAAGTACATTATCAATTTTATACATAGTACTAAAAAGCATAATTTTATCATAAATTAAAGAATCATGCATAATATCTAAATTTTTATTGGGACATAAATAACAGATTTCTTCAACATATTTAGATGAATAAATTGGAAATGCAACACTCATTGGTATATAAACAGTATATGTATTATTATCCAAGTTACATATGAGTTCAGAGAAATTAATACTTAATTTAATACCAAGAGATATTGAAACATTTATCCTGGGATTAATATTTTTTTGTGTATGTCTTCAGTTGCTTATGTTTAGATACAAAATTATAAGACCATGTATACTTTAAAGGACCTGATTTTTAAATTATATTACAGTAATGTGTCAATAAATGATTTTTTGGTTTAAGTGTATCCTTAAAAAGTTCTAAATATTTTGTATTATGATATTTTATATGATCTTCAAGAAGTAAGCTTCTGTTATCATCATAATTTAATAGTAAAAGTAGATCTATGATTTCTATAAAGTTTATAAATATCTCCAGACTGGATCATTTTGAGGAACAAAATCACCAACTAAAATTGAAAATATATTTACAAATGTTTGCATTTCTCTACCTGTCATTTTTATATTATTATTGGATAAATTAAATATTTTTAATGCAGGAGACATATCACCTACTTCTGATTCCCCATAATCAAAACCCTGTTTTCGACTATTTAAAGTTTCTAAACTAAAAAAGCCTGCCTTTATTAAATTTAAGATAATATGACACCTTCCTGAAACATCTTTGCTGTAATTAATCTTGTTACGTAAGGAGCTAACAATTTCAGTGGCAAAAACACCTGTACTACTATTGTCCATACGACAAAAGTGATTTGTCAAAAATGATTTAGAAAATCCTAAAACTGTGTTCACTCCTAAATTATCTCCTTCAATCAAACCAATTGAAAAATATAGTTTAACACATTTATCAGGAAATTTTAGTTCAACTCCGTTATTTTCTAAGTTAATTAAGTTGTAAAATACTTTATCATTTACTAATTGCTTTAAATCTTTTGAATTAAAAAGGGCAGCTATAAAAAATATTTTTCAAATTAAAACGTAACCAATGAGGAGGTGTGGGAAAAGAATAGTATACACCTAAAATTGATGATGAGTGTGAACCGAGACGGTTATTTACTTCAAACTCATCGAAATATAAAAAATAAGGAATCACAAGTTTATTTGGATGTAATAACATCTTTTGTTTCCATAACTCACAATTAAGAAAATTAGTATAGCCTACATAATTCATGTTTAGAGTTATGATTGTCAAAAATGAATTCAATACACCATGTAACTCAAAGTATTTCTTTGACTGAAATTTTATTGGAAATATTACACCTTTACTTTTTTTTTTCATCAATAGTATTGATAGAATTCAAAACAATGTTTTCAACTGTATTATTTTAAGTTATTGTTTTTGGCTTCTCATATAATTTCTTATCTTCCAAATGTTTTAAAAATCTATACTCTGTATTTATGTCATTAAAAGGATTCTTACAAAAATCGGTAATTATGTTTAGGGATTTTTTAATGTGTAGGTCTGTACAGTTGGTTATTATTTTTGTTTCAATTTCTTGTGCAATAACTTTAATTATGAATTGAACAACATCAGTTTGCAATTTTAAAGTTATTTTTCTTGAAAAATTTTACTTTCCATAATATTGGAGTGTAAATTTTAATACACATGTTTTAACAAACATACATTTATTGAAAGGACATGGGATATATAATTATCGTGAAATACAGAGTTTGTATTACCTACAATATGAGTAATTGTTAAAAGAGTCAACTTCCATAAATAAATTAGTAGAAACATTTTCATTATGTAATAATTTGGAATAGATAGGATTGAAATTATTAATTTCAGATTTCATATGTTTGGAAAGAGATCGAAAAGATATAAACTGTTGAGAACAATTAATAATACCACATTTATACATTGAGTTTGATTGTAATGAATGATAACCTTTTCAATGCACAAATAATTGTTCTAACTGGGTTAATTTTAAGTTACAAATAAAACAATTCAATTCCATGATTCAAACTTTTTTAATTATAAAAAAAAATTGAAAATTAAAAATATGATATTGACACTAATCTTTTAAGTCAGATATAGCAGATAATAGTGAGGAGCTTTTTACATAATTTTCAGTGTCAATGCTATATAAACACTTGAATAAATGTCCAAACTAGCACAGATTCCATAGGATATTTTAAGTTAAATACATGAATTATTTTGAAACAAACATCGACAGCTTTTACAATATTGGGCAATTTATAGTAAGTATTAAAATAGTAATCACAAAATTGTTTGGCAGTTATATAATCATCCCCTACTATGCATATAAATGGTTGTAAAGTTGTTTTCATAGAATAACAATTATCAATTTCACTCTGAATTTGTACATACAGGTCATTAGTTGTGGGAACAAGGCGCATAAATGATTTCCTCGCATCCGCTATAGATGTCTTAGTGATGCGTTTAATTTTGGTCAATTTATCAATTTCAACGGACTTAGTTGTTGGAATTTTCATAGAACTCAAAAGTGTAAATACTACAACATTTCTAGAATCTGTAACATATAACAATGACAAACAAATTAACATTAAGATTATCTAGTTTTATTCAATTATACCTAATTCTATATCTGGTTTTTCAGTTATCTGCTTTAACAACTCTTAACTGTTTCCATTCTTTACATTAGTTTTCATTAAGGTTATAATTCTCGGAGCCAAGTGTGACCATTTTTCGAAGTATAAATCACCAGCTCCAGTATATATAAACTCAAAATCAATATTTATCTAAATAAAAATATAATGACAATAATATATTTGACCAAAAAAAGTAATAAATGAATATTCTTTAAATATGTTAATCTTATACCAAGATATGTCCAAATGACTGTTTTTATAGAGGCCAGTCTTCTATTATATTGTTTATTTGTGTATTAGTATTTATAAGGAATTATCTACGAATAAGGACTGTTTCTTGCCATTTTATCAAAACTTCTTCTAAAGGTTCAACATTGTATTGGAGCCATCTTTTAATTTGTAGTAAATTCTGATCTATAGGGTAATAAATTAAAATTAAAATAGTGAAAAAATGAATAAGATTTTATTTTTAACCTTTAACTTTTAGAGGCAATGACATATGTTTATAGTATTAGAAGTGTTAGAAGATACAACTTTTGAATTCAAAATTTTCTTGTTCCAAAGGTCATGGTTTCGTAATTTTCTTATTGTATTGTGGTACTTTTGATACAATACCCCTTTTGGTTTTTGTTTATTGATGTTCAAATAATATATTTCCTATAATACAAAAATTATGAAAATTGCAATGGTGGGCATTAACTAGATAAAAAGTTAATTTTTTTTAAACTTTTTAACTTAACTAGTTAGTTATTTTTGTTTTTAACTTATTCAGTTAAATTTTGTATTGTTTTAACTTAGCTTTTTACAGTTAATTATCATTATTTTACAGTTAAGTTAATTTAATTTTTTTTTTATCACTTGGAACTATCAGACAAAACTTGGTTATTCTTTCGATTTTGGTAATTTATTTTACAAATAATATAACATAATAATATCATCAATTCATAATAATCAAATTATATTTTAATCTATAGGTACTTTAGTAAATAGTAATAATTAGTATTCTATCTATTGAATGAACTGGCTATTTTCATGAATTCTATTTAATGATTTACTCGGTATTGAATAAATCGATTTTTGTTTTTTCTAACTCTCCAACTAATGTAGATCTAAAAACAGGTTTAAGTACCTAGTTTTTAAGTTTAAAACTAAATATAATATATTATATGTATTATATTATATTATATTATAAAATATAATAAGTCTAATACTAAGATAGTAGAATGATTGAGGATTAAGGTACTTTAATATTATTGATTAAAGTATATTTTAATAGTGTTTTGGTAAACGTTTTTACAAATCAAAATACTAGTGCAATTTATGACTTGAAAAAAAAAATTAACTTTTTTTTAACTGAGTTTAGTTAATTTTTTTTTTTTGTTAACTTTTAACTTTACTGAAGGCAAATTAATTGAACTAACTTAACTAGCCACAGTTAATTATTTTCATTAACTTTCCCACCTTTGGAAAATTGTATAAATACTATAACAATAATTTGAACATTTAAATATTAATCACAAACCTTAATTTGTGATTTAAAAAATGTAACTATAATATTAGAAATGTGCTCTAGTGATTTGGGTGATGCATTTATTTTATGTTGTATTAAATACTCAATAACTATATCTGCCAATATTTTCCTAAGCTCATCTGTTAATTTTTTGTGCTTTTTAATACGCCAATATAATATTTCCTTTGCCAGAATTTGTTAAAAGATCTTCAATATCAATCTATAATTATCAATATTAATTTTGCAATCTTAATAAATTTAAACCTTTTGATTAATATGAATAGAATAAATTATATATGAATAAATATATTTTTGGAATAAAAGTGTAATTATTATGTTTTAAAATATTATGTCTGTATACTGAAAGAATTTTTAAAACACGGAGGTATAAAGGATTGCTTTAAATAATGAAATTTTTTGGAGGTACCTAAATAATATAGTTAGGAATTCATTTCTCCAAGTTTCTTTTTTTTTTAAGACTAAAAATCATTAAAAACAAAAAACACAAGAAAAACATTCATGATATATAATATAATGTTATTTGTTTTTTTTTTGTGTTTTAATATGGTGTATAATTATTAATCATATAAAATGATGTTAAAATATTATAAATTATAATGTTTTGTAGGTAAGTATCTTCGTAACGGAATTTAAATTTCTATTAGATCGCTGTTTATATATCTGCCTGCGCATTTTATCTTGGGTACCAGGCATTAGGGTTATCGAACCGAATCGCCTATTATAAACCCATTATATCCGTCTAGACGGTTAATGTAACGTGTAATTGACACACCCATGGAAATTCGATGATGTCTGTAAGATAGCAATTTTAAAATATCAATTTTCGTTTTATGTGAAAAACACAATATATACGTCGACCTAAACAATAAAATGTCCAAAAATATTTGTAAAATAATGGTTTTTTATAATAATGTAAAAATAAATGTATCAAATGATTCAAGTTGAACGTCTAAGAAGAACTTGATAGTACTGGGAATATTGGCATTATTATAGTTTATAATTAATAATAACTATTTAGAATGAGCCACCAACTCCACTTGCCACTTGAAAACGACCTTTCCTAAACTATTTACAACTATTTTATTTATCATTATTCATTACAATTGAAATAATAAAGAAGTTAGCTCTTAGAAATTCTCCCCGTTTTTAATTACGGCCAACCTCCGCTGCATATAGCCCCACCTGTAGGCTGGATTGGCGCTCAGGAGTATTCTCCTAGACTAAGCTTTGGTGTGTTATCCACACCGTAGCTCCTGCTATACCTGCTCCGAAACCAAACCACGAGTTTCCACGACCTGCTGAGACCGTCGTGTGAGGGCACGTTGCCAATTGCTCGACGCCGTGGGGCTACCCCAAATCCCGATTTACCATTTTCGCTGTTGTGACGTAAGCATATCAATTGTAGGACGCTTCATCGGCGTTAAGCCTCAGATATGAAACTTCCAAGATCTGGTTTGTGTACCGCGGGCTCACGGTAATCCACAAAGACTATGGGAACACAGTGATGACATTATGGAATTACATAATTTATATTCAGCTTTTTTTTGAAAGTGATAATATGAATATATTAAATGGTAACAATAGTTATATGTTTTATATATTAATTATTGTTACATACCATTATGATCTTGTAGATGTACCCGATATTGTAGCTGCAGATCTAAGAATTTCTTCGCAAGTGTTTGCTTCTAATTCACCTCCGCAAAATCAAGTCAATGATGTTAGTGATAAAGTCATTATCGCCATTCCAAAGACATTGTAACAACGCGAAAGCCAAATGCATAACGTAATGAATTTTCTATTTCAGATAAATTGTTTTAAATTTAATGTTCAAGGACATCATACCCTAATGCCTGTAAGGTTTAAATTAATAAATTATCAAGTATATTATGCTATAAAATAGAAAAAATAATTTATATTATTTATGGTGATACACTGATAAAACCTATGATACTAATATTCAGTAACCAGTGCTACCTTATGTAACCATATTGGTAACAAACAGAATTTTTCTTCCATTACAGATGAGTAGATGAGCCCAAACATTACTTTATTATCTATAATAATGTGATTGAGGTGGCAAGTACTCAAACAACTTCAAGACCGAGAAGATTAACAGAATCTTCAGACGAATCTCTAAAGGATTTCCTACACCCACCAGTAGGATTTCTTACAGAATCTCCAATGGATTTAGCAGCATCATCTTCAAAAACATCTTCTACAAGTTCTACAGCAAAACGTACTTTAGAAGGTATAGTCACTATAATACAAACAAAAAATGGTAAATGACATAAGTTTTCTTTAAAAAATGTTATTCTAATAATATTATGTTATTAAAATATTTTATATATTTATTTTCTATTTCATTTATAGACAAATCAGATGAAGCATCTTGTTGTATAATATGTTTAGATTCTTTGACTAGTGCTGGTTCACATAAACCAGTATGTTTGAAATGTGGTCATATTTTTGGAGAGAATTGTTTAATAAGATGGATTAAAGTTAATATTTTAGCAATTTTTTTTTTTTTTTTTGTACATTTTTATATGTTTTATATTCTCTTGTATTAGGTTGGAAATGATGATAGTGGTGCGAGATGTCCAACATGTAACAAAAAAGCGAGTTTAAAAGATATTAGAGTTTTATATACTAAAACTGTAAATATCGATAATACAGCAGAGATAACTGCTCTTAAACGTAAATTGGAAGAGGTAAGAATTAATGAAATATATTTATTATTGTCACAACAATAGCTTATAGTTAAATATATTTTATTTTGATTATGAAATAGTTTTACTTTTATATTAATTATAGTCCTTGTTTTTATTTTCTTAGGAAAATCATGCAAAACACTTAATACAAAAGGAAGCAGAACAGTATAAATTGAAGGCTGAAATGTTGGATACTGAATTGAAAAGATTTAAAAGTCTATATTAAGGTGGTCCCACTGAACCTGCAGCTATTCAACAAACAATTACTATATGTAAAAACCAGAGCTGTAGAGTTATGGCATATAATAAAAATAATAGGATGTTGGTAAGTGTTAGTTAAATAGAGTTAGTTTATTTTTTAAATTATAAAAATATGAAATTATTTTCAGGTGATGTTACAGCAATCTGATACAACATCAAATTCATACATGATCAGAACAATGAATGTAAAATTAATAAAACTTTCTAAAAAATATATTTGTGCACAAAAAAAACCAATTCGTGATATGTTGTTCCATCCTCTTCATGATAATCTTTTGGCCTCTGTTGGTTTGGATAATCAGATCAGTCTAACAGATTTAAGGATTAACACAGTGGCTTCTTCTATGAGTGGTAATTATATTTATTTTTGTGATATTGTCTTAATATAATTTTCAACCAGTTATGTTTAAATCTATAGTTCCTGAACCTTTGTGGTCATGTTGTTGGGCTGGTGACAATACTCACGTGTTGGTTGTCGGTGGTCAAATGGGGTCCGTGTATTATATCGACCGGAGGTGTATGCTAGTGTTTAACTCTGAACATCAAATTCAAAAAGTTGGTTGTGTTTCTCTTAATCTACTACCACCATCACCATCTCGATCATTCAAGAATGGTGGATTTTTAAAGACAAGAATGGACCATTTGTCCGTACTTGAAGAAACTCTGGATGACAATTATTATACATACAAAGAGACTCAATTGCCATTGGTAGGACTCTGGAGTAGTACTTCATATGACTGTCAATCAAATCTCATCCTAACATCTGCTAGATCTTATGGTCCCTTCAAGACAGATAGTCATATTGTGTCCAAATTTGCTGATTTTGGTGCAAGAGGACCTGTATTAACTGAAGTGACCACATTTTATGGTAGGTTTTGACAAAATTATACAAATTATTATTGTTTGTTTTTGTTGTTTATAATAACTATTTATAATGCATTTTTAATAATTATTTATGATGTTATTATTTTATATATATATATATATTAAAATATGCTTGTATAATACTTTAAGGTGGAGATAAGTCAACACAATTATATCGTTCGTGCTTGGTTCCATCAAGCGGTGGATTTAAAAATGACTCACTTGTGTGTTGTTATGATGAAAGATCCAGTACCATCAAAGTACACAATATTAATAAGAAGAAAACCATTCACAATTTCAAGGTTAATGACAATATCTTGGGTCTATGTCCCTTACCTGGCTTAACCATAGAAGATAGACGTATAGTAGCTGGCTTGTCAAAAAGTTTTGTTAGTATTTTCTCTGTTTAAAAAAAAAAAAAACAAACATTAACATTGTGTTTTTGCATCTATCATTTTAATATTAAATTTAAAAGTTTTTCATGATCAAAATTTTAGAGGATTTTATAGCTACAATTGGTTGAATATTGCTACTTACTATATTAATACATTTTTAACTTAGTTACATATTAAGTTTGATGTCAGTTGACACACATCATTATGTATTGTTTGTGTAAATAATATTATGTTACGATTAATTTACCATTCAATTTTAATAATATCATATAATGTTTAAATTGTCAAGACTAAATTACATCTATATTCTTAATATTACTAAAATCTACCAACTACCATATAAAAAATATAATTATTAATGTATATCAATTCAACTTAGATTTTTATAAACAAGTTTCAAAAAATATTGAATAACATATTATTAATAGTTGTATAATACAGTTATGTGTACATAATGTGATTATATGTTTTATGAGATGCAATTGTTATTTTTATTAAACGCTCCTTTACTAATTTATACCTTAGCTTACTCGTTGCAGAACATATAATCTATGTTAAAAATGTTTTCAGTTGAAATCATGAATAAGTTGCTTCCATTTGTTATCTGATTGAGATTAGTTCTGCTGTATACATCCTGAATTGATTATCTATTGAAAAACATATAATATAATTAGTATACAATAATAAAGGAATATACATTAATAAAAATACAAGAATAACATCCTATGTTACTTGAAATATTTATTTATAAACATAAAAATATTATTATGATTTTTGTTTTGTCTAACTCTCCAATTAGTGTATATCTAAAAACAGGTTTAAAAATAAATAGCATAGTCTTAATGTAAAGTTAAAATTGGATATCAATAATAAATAGGTATTAGGTACCTATTTGTAAAAACTAAATACGACAATTCTAAAGGACAAAACAAATTCCTCCGAGATATTTATAAATTATAATTTATAATGCCATATTCCGCGTATTCGTTATAAATACAAGTAGGTATAGGGTATGAGATTAGAAATTAATATTATCAAAATAAATATCAAACAATTTTTGGTAGATATTATCATTATTCATTTATTTTATAATAGAATGTTATTATGGTACTAATTAATGACAGATATGAAATATTTAAAAACAGCCTATACGGGCATAATCATAGACTTATAATCTATTATTAATCTATGGGCATCATATACACTTGACAATTGATAAGTAAGAAGTATAAATTATATTGGGAAATTCATATTGTTATTCTATTATAATTTTAATTTTTGATTAGTCTATTTTTGCCTCTCGTCGATTGTCTATTTCTCACCAGAGTATAGCTTACTCAATAGTCAATACTAAGCAGGAGTAGTTAGTTGTCACTTGTCGGTAAGATTTACTGTTCTGTGTTCAACTGAAGTTAAATCTTAAATATTTCAATCTTTGAAATAGTAAAATACCTATTACCTACCTAATAGTTAATACAATAACATCGTATATAATAATAAATTATAAATTATACTCATCAACTTATAACTGTAAACTATGTCAGTCAATAGTGATATTTAAATTGAAAAGTGGTCATGTATAAACTCTTTTTTTTCAACAACTTTTTGATGTTAAAATTAAAAGTGAGACTGGTCTTTCATTTAAATACTTATTATGTTTACTTAAACAGAAAATCGTACCTGCTTATCAATCGTCTAACGCAAACCTCAGAACTCATATTAAGATACGTAACAATGGTTAATATAATTATTTTTACATTTAATTCTAAGGTCAAGTCTACAGACCAGTGTTTAACATAATATTATGATACATAAAAAGTATTAATAAACCAATGAATGAAATTATTTGACTATATTTTATTAATTGAGAAAAATATTCTTATTATGACATTATGTTAATAATTACACTTTAGGTAGGTACCTAAATTAATTGTACTTTATTTATTTTAGCTTGTGCATTCTCATCGTTTGAGTGATTTCATTAAAGCATTAAAAAAAAGAAAATGTGATGACATTAGTACTTCAAAACATTCTAAGCAATTAAAACTCACTGAAGTTGGACACAATTCTATTAAATTAACCCAAACTGAGTTCAATAATGCAAATTTAAAACTTATTATCAACACAGTATCACTATTTTCCCTTATAGAACACCCAGTTTTCATTGATTATTGCAATTCATTTTTAGATTTTAACTCATTAAATTATTTATATTAATTATATTATATTTTAATGCTATTTACAGTTTACTATTTAGTTAGATAATTAGCTCCTATATAATAATTAATATTATCTATATTCTATATGTGACACATTATAAATGTGTGTACCTATAAATGATAATAGTTTAATAGCCAATATAATATAATATAGATATTAAAATATATAATATATTATAATAGGTATGTTTATTTATAGGTACCTAGTTGTATAGATGTATCTCTGTAATATGTGTTAACATTTTTATATAAGTACTTGATACTACTGTTTAGTTTTCAGTCTATTCTTATTTCTTACTTCTTACATAGTTACATGTAAAATTAATAATTAGGTATTTAAGTATTTTATTATGTAAGTATTTACTATTTTTACATTACATTATTACAAAACCTAATTCTTAATATTTTATTATGAACTTTAAATAATTTATTCATTGTTATAATAATATAATAGGTATTAACTTATGTTTAATTTTTATTTGGGTGTATAAATATATCATTAATTTTATTCAGTTTAGACTGTTTGAGTAACAATTTGATAATTGATACCTAATGAACATTTAAATGTACCAAATATATTATTATAAAATAAAATAATTATTTATTGAAAGTAGGTACTATTACTATACTACTATTAATGTGCTAGTTAAACTATAGCGATATTAACTAGTTTTATTAAATATACTTAATAGTAAATGCTTATTAAAATTTAAAAGGGCTTATATTGGTATAACTGTGTGTAACTTGGTTTGACAACAATTTGGAGAGATACAGTAAAGCTTTAGCTTGTAGGCGAATGCTTGGACGACACGCATATGAAAACATAACTGAAATTATGGATAGTGTAATCAATGAGTTTAATTTACAAAATAAAATAAGGTTAATTGTGACAGACAGAATTGATATAATAATAATTAATAATAAATGTAATAAATTATAATAATAATCGATAAAATGATAAAATGTAATAATAATTATAATGTTAAAAATTAGAAAAAAATTACGTACTAATTATTGATTACTAATTCAGTAATTATACTTATCGAGGCCTATAGCTATGGTAAAATTGTTATCGACGATAACTTGTCGTGCTATATAAATATACAATTTATTGTTTGCACCGTCGGCAGTTTGCAGAAAGTCTCTTATTAATATCAAAAATTTTTGTTAATTTTATGAACAAATTGTAAAAAATGCTCTAAAAACTAAGAAAATATATATAATAAAATAAAATATTTTTATTACAGTATATTTTAATCACGCAAAAGTGCAAAATACATTTTACTTAAGGAGCAACGTTTCTAAACACCAGAAATAAAGATGCCTTTGCATCAAAATCCCAGCCCTAGTTATTATGGTATATAACAAAGATATTATATGAACAAGCATTTTATACATTACACGCTAAAATACAAAGTACAACTATAAAACTATACAAGAAAGTGTGTTTCGGTAAATTTTTCACTAAACTTTTTTCAGGGACTTCTTTTCCTAGTGTGGGACTTTTTTTTCCGTTTACCTAATAAGGTAAGATTATTATCCAAGGCCCCACGTAGCCTTTAATCGCTATTATTATTTTTAAGTAAGTTATGATCATTTTAAAATGTAGAATTTAAAAAGGTCATAACTTACTTAAAAATAATAGGATCAATAAAAGGCTACTTGGGGCCCTAGATAATAATCTTCCCTTTAAATTATGTATATCATAAACTCTAATACCAAAACTAACAGCATACTTTTGAAACTGGTGAACGAAATTTGCTATGTAATACGTGTGTAAGACGGAAACAACTATAAACCAATAAATCTATGCGGTTTCGACGTCCTCTCAAAAATATAATAAAATATAGTGTGTAGTACGAAAAATAAAAAATTTTAGACTGCGTTGAAGTAACATATTAAATACTGGAAATAAAATGTGCTTCTATAATGAACTCTGAGGACTATAGTAAAAAAAAGAAATAAATACATTGTAAATTGAATTGTATTTACAAATAATCCATTCAAATATAGTTTTATTTTTATATTTTCCATATAACTTATAAGAAATAGACTATAACAGTCATCGGCCCATTACAGTAATACACTATGCTTATTAGTTATTATTCTTAATTATTAGATTTCATTTTTGGTAATATTATTCCGATTATAACAACATTGTTATTAATTATTATATCACTTTAATACGGATTCCGGGTGTATATTATTGGCTATTGATATTACGATAATATTGCACTTGGAAGCAGAAATTTCAACTTTTTTTTCGAATAAACCTATTATTAACTAAAAACCTAACCTAACCGATTATATCACGTTTATCTTTATTACTGTTCTTATCGTTATGTTTATTACTCACGCCAAATTATAGGTACCTAATTATTCTGCTATAATATATATTACGTACATTTCAAATAGACCCGCGTGATAGCCGATGGGACGCAATTTATGTATGTTTTTAAAGTATACACATGTTTATGACTATGACTTTTTTGGGTGACGCAATTTATCGACTCTGTGATTTATATAGTTAGAAATTTTTATAGGTATAAAAAAAATACAAAATAATAATTGCAAAATATCTTACAATTTTTAATTTTAATAAAAAAAAAAATTAGATTTTTAAATATTTATTTGAAATAAATTAGTGTAAAATTCGAGGTTGTTTTTCTTTACAATCCCATTCAGTATCAATTTTTTGCTCTCAGTTTTAATATATTTTATAGTTAAAATTGAATTTATTATTGTTTGCAAACAAGAAATGCGAAACCAGTTTTGATTGACGAAAACAAACTAGCTACTAGTCTGGGTAATATTCTGTACTTTAACACACATGATAATAAGAATCATAAATACGATTATAGTGATCACTGATCAAAGGTCAAAGATAATGTTATACTATATGATATAATATATTAATATAATATCTGTTGCATGACTAAATAGATTTAATTACTATTAGATATTTTTTTTTAGTCACGATATGTTGTATATTTTATCAAAATGAACCTATCTATACGATCCGTAGTATAAAAAGTATACATTTCGAATGTGATCGGTTAGTTGACAAAGGTCGGCACTTTCGTATTGTATAGCATCTGCCCGTGAACGTGACGAATAAATGGATCTCGATAAAAAGGGAGGAATGCGATTCTTCTTGTTTTCTTATTTTATGAACGTTCTACACGCTCTTTTGTTCATTGTAATTGGGTGCAATGTTGTCAAATTTATTCAATAAAATATAAAATAACGTACAATTCAATATAATTGTTTTCCTTATAAAGCCAATAGAAGTTAGATCCTTTGACATTTTATATAATATATAAAAAATAAAAAATATTACTAAACAATACAAATATGTATTTTATGCGTTAGCGGATGAGGACTATGAAAGTGACCGTTGTACACTTTATGTAAACTTTTTGCCCCACTTGTGGTTCTAACAAAATTATTCTTATCAGTGAAAAATATATTAGGTAAACAAATTAAAATTAAAATTACCTATAGGACTAATTGATGGTTCACATGCTCATAGTTCAAATGAAAATAGACAACCACCCAGTAAACATAATATGTATATTGAATATAATATAATATAGCTGCAGCCTGCAACTTGCAATCTTATTCGTATACCTTAAGTTGTGTACCTATCTATATATTCTACGTGTATTTTGAGTTACATTAAGGAAATAACAATTAACAATATTGTTCTATAGTAGTATTTAATACTACTAACTATACTAAGAAGCGCGCGGCTTCTGCGAAAAAAATACGTTCAAAACTATATAATTATACATAATATATTTAATACTTAATATACATACATAGTAAAAAAATTAATAAAATCAACTTACCCCCCTTATTATAAACAACAAATTTACCATCAATTCAATTGTTTTTAATTCATTGAGCCATTGCCCATTTTATATGTCTGATTGGTGCGATTGCATAAAATAAATTATAAAAAAGCTTATTTAAATTTACCACATCAAATCTTAGATAGATATACCATATTAACTAACGTTCAATACGAGAACACGTAGATTTATTAATTAGGTACTACATTTATGTCTGAATAGTTATTTTATATAGATCAACACATACTATAAACTATCTAATGAGAAAACGTAAATTATATATATTTAAATATTGAATATAATTACCTATATTACATACAGTGGCGGATCTAGAATTTTGTTTTGGGGGGGCCCAATATTTTTTTACCTTAGTACATAGTTTTATAAAAGGACTTATATAAGTATAATGGTATTTTAAAATACATATTATATGGCCATGGCGGGGGGGCAGGCCACTCTGGCCCCCTCCTTAAATCTGTCACATGATTACATATATGTTGTTATAACAAGTATTAACAACAATTTTTTTAATAAAGGTAGATATATAGTGGACAAAGCCAAATGTAGGTCTTTACCTAAAGTAAATAGGGTACGTTTAAGCTGCGATCTTAAATTCTAGTTATGGTAAAATACATTATAGTAATTACTATATTAGGTAGTTTATTTCTATTTTTAAAATAAACTGAGTTTATACGCTTGTGGTTGTCGGCTGTAATCGCTATATAATTATTATTATTTTAATTAACTTTCTACTGCTAGGTACCTGCAACTAGTAGGAAATAGATTGTCGTCATACGTATTATAAGTATAAATTTTAAATTGTATTGTTTTTAATTCTAATTAGTTCAACATGTCGAATTGTACTCATAATATAATAAATATTAAATAATATTGCATTTACAATTTCATAAATAAAAACCAAGCTGGCCGCCGTGACGCTTAACGAAAATTGTAGGCCTACCAACCTCACAAAAAAAATTTTACTTCAAAAATTAAACATACCTAATGGTCAATGGAAATACTTATATGTAAATCAATATGATTCAAGTTATACTCAAAAAAAAAAAAAAATTGTAACAAAAGTAGGCATAAAAAAAAGTTAAAAATGATCATTTTAATCATAAATGAAAAAAAATTAATAATGTGACAATAAGCTATAATTTTATAGAAATTATACACTCAGATAAGTAAATGTGTTATATTAATAGGTACACATAAAAAGGATTAAAATTTATATGTTTGGGTCAATATAAATTATTTAACTTAAGTGGCCAAAACGTAGATGTAAAAATTTTAAAATATTTTATCACAGTATGGTTAAATAATTAATTTTAAAAGTACTTGCTCTTTTAAATACAAAAAAAAAAACAACTATAACCAATAGTTTTTAAAATAACAAATTTAACAAATATCAAATTAATGAGACATGTAAAATTGATGAAAAAGGATTAAACGGTCATGATCAAAGATATACAATGGTCTATTATTGTATAAAATCTACTCGTTGACTATATAGGATAAAGATAAAATTCAAATTGGAATAGGGAAAAGATTAATACAGCAATATACGACAATTAGAAACAGAAAAAATTGTATTTGTAAACTATGTACAACTGCTTTTTTTTTAATTAATTTATATATAATTAAAATTACTTACCTAATTATAACTATAGACATGAATATAGACAATTATACATTGAGATTTTGTTTATTTTTTAAATTACATATACAAAATTGAATATTTATAATTGTGTATGAGCACACGCACAAACTCTTTATGTAGGTATACGTTATATGTATATATTAAGTTTAACTAATTTAAGCATAATTTTGTTATGTATAGATAATTAAACACGTCAAAATAAAGTACCTATAAAACGCCTATCTAAACAACATCACAATACACCAAAAAAAAAAATGTTTAATACGATAAATATATATATCATATTTTATATTAAATTGTAGGTATACATATTAGAAACAAAATGAGCTAAGAATTGTAATAGTTATAAGCGAATACGTCGCGTTTAAAATTCATTTAAATCGCTTAAAAAAAGATATAATTAAATAATAATTATAGTTATAATAATAAAATAAATTGTATAGTAAAATTGTAGATAATATAATATTAGTACATGAAAAAAAATTACCAAACAAAACAGCTGATAAAAAAACTAAACATTATATTTTTAAACATAATAATAAACATTAATTGTAAATAATACTAGTTAATAAACACGTCTGCTAGTTTGGTTGATGTGTCCAATTTTAAAAAAACCAACCGCGACTAAAACAAAAATTGTCAACCTTTTTAAAAACTTGTTCAAAATGCGTTTTAAAAAATAAAAATAATAATAATAAAAAAAAAACGTTTGTTTAATTTATTTAAATACAAAAAGAAAAGTTGCTTAAACATATAAAGTCGAAAAATATGTCAAATTGCAATTCCTAAACTTAGTAGTAATAAATTGATAATAATAATAATAATAAAAAAAAAAATGACAATTATAAGAACAACAACATAACACGGTAATTCGTCCTGTGTGTGCACGGCCGCCTACCGATGATGATGAATGATGATGCTGACGACGACGTTAACTCACTGTGTACACGTCCACGCCCAACAACTGTTTGAGTTTGCAGTCGTAACGGACGAAGAATATTTGTTCGACGCCGGATGTCGACGTGGAGGAGGAGGACATGACGGTGGAGGCGTCCTTAGTGTGGTTGTCGTCTTTGGGCGAGCGTTCGACAGATCTGTTGGCCGCGATGGCGGTCGGCACTGCGGCCGACGGCTGTTGCCCCAACGATTTCCGGAGTATCGCGAGCTCGTTGAACCGGTCTGCCGGGACGGCCGTCACGGCGTTTTCGTCGTCCAACAGTTTGACGAGCTCGTGGACCGTCTTCACGGATAGCGCCGCTGAAACGTCCGCGAACAGCACCCAATCGTCGTCTTCGGCGCTGCTCTCGTCGTAGGGCAGTTTGTAAACGTCCGGCAACGGTTGGTCGGCGAACTCGAACTCGAACGACGGACCGTCGTTGTCGGTCGGCGCGGGCGATGGGGCCGGCGGCAGACACCACAGCAGTCGATCTACGTCCTCTGGTTCGCCTGTAAAACGCATCACGGGCATTAGGTACTGGATTTTAAAAAAAGAACACACGCTGTATAGGTAACCGCTTTTATGTTAGGTTTGTGCAAGAGTCGTGAATCAAGGCGGAAGAGGCTATCTGATGCGGTTACGAACTTCTAGAATACGATTACGATTCGAGAAGACAACGCCAAACTCAAACGATATCGTGTTATCCTATAATATTTCCGGAACTTATCATAAAGTGTAATGACACAACATAGAAAATGTGTGTCCAGTAAAACCAATTTTCTTAAATATTGAAAACATTAAATTGGTTTTGTTGAACGCAAATGTTATATAATGTACATTTGTAAGACGGGGACAAAAAATACGGGCTTAACCTAACTTGTAGAGTACTTCATTAAAATTAAAAAAAAAAAAATCAAATTAAACTGTTTACTGTAGGTACATTATTTTTCTTTATCATATTAGTAATTAAGTTGTTTTTTTTTTTTTTTAAATAAGGTTACCATTAATTAAATTTCATATTCGTATATAGGAAGTAGTACTTATATTTATCTGAAAATGTTGATGTCTTAACTATATAAATAATAAACATAAGATATTGAAACCATCACAAGTTAGATGAGCAGAGAAGTGGAGCAAACGTAATGCCTTCACCCCACTATTAATTTATTTTATATTATATATAAACTATAAATGTTTATTAAGTTATAAGTAATATAATATCTCTCTGTTTAATATTTGGAAATCAAAATTTCTAGAATATTATATTCCAGAATATGAAATTAAAAATAAATATTGTTATACTAAAATAATATGTAAATATTTGAAATTAGGTACTGTTCGAACACATTACTTTATTTGGTTTATTTTATTTTTTCATGATTCTTGTCTGCAGCGTCCTACGCCAGGATAAATAAAACCTTTTAATTAAAAGGCAAAATCAAGTATATTATAGAAATTGAATTTTAAATATTTAATTCTTGGACAAGTATACAGTGTACAAAATTTAAAATGAAGATGCGATTTCTAAGTAGATACATGAAGAAATTTATATAACTGTTTCACATAACATTCAGGTCCTTTCACCTAACCTAACCTGTTTTAGCCACGTATATAAGAATGTCCATACACATACATAAAGTTTGTAATACACGTCTTTTGCAACTGGATTGTCGTAACAATAAAACTATCTCATTGTTTTATTATAAATATAGTTAAAAAGTATTTGTTTTTTTTTTTGTTTGAGGTAAAATACAATGACAAAGTTTTGTAAACTTGTTGCTAATTGATATATTCTATAAGCGTGACATAAATACAACAAATATTGATATAATATGATACCTATCAACTTCAAGTCTACGTCACTATATTATACACAGACAGTATTATATTTAAAACCAAATTTACATCATATTCGTGTATTGTAAATTGTATAATATGTTATTATAAATTAGCATATTATATACTTAGTACATAATTACGTGATGTGTGAAATGGCTATTTTAAATTTAAACATAAAAACTCAACAATATAATAATAAGATAATATTATGTTATTAGGAGGCATAAATAATATCGGTCAGCTGTTTATATTTATACGAAATATGGGCCATATCTATGCAATAGGTAGACGTGGTATATTTAGGTAGATGCACCAATTATGGTTAGGTCAGATTATCTACTATATAATACTTACGGGACAATGAAGTGTCATCAGAATTCCACACAGACGCGCTGCCATAACCTTGGACGTTGTTGACATGATGTTCCAGTAGCATTCTGGTCTGTTTGTTAGTGGCCAAAGATAGTGGCGACTGTCCCGAGTATGTGGCCAAATGCGGGTCGGCTCCATAACTAAGTAACAGACGCACCAGATGCACGTCTCCACTTCCTACAGCTTCGTGTAGGGGCCTGAAAAAAACGATGAATTTACTTTAGAACTAAATGACATTATTTGATTATTAACCCTAACATTGAACAGAAGGAAAAGGGAGAGCAGCATCTTACACATACGCAATCTTAACAGTTTCATGATATGCATAATAATTAATAGAATAATATTATATACAATTATAAATAATCGAAAATAGTGTAAAAACGAATTCAAGTGATGTGTTTCAAAAGGTATTCACTAGGAGAGAAGGGCTAATTGGCATGGACTCATATTGATATTTAGATATTTTTCGTTTTGTAGGAATTATATAACTCGTATAGTTATACTAATACGAATAACAATACTGCAATATATTATATTATAGAGTTGATAACAAAATATATTTGATTGTGAATGTATATATATAATTATATTATAGGTACTGACCGTATGCCTCCTTGAGCGCTGGCGCTGACATCTGCCCCGAACAGAAGCAACGACTTGGCGATGTGATAATGGCCCTGTGAACACGCTTCATGTAACGGCGTGTAGCCTGCGTTATCGGTTACCGATGGAGCGTACTTAAGTTTTTCTATGCAATAATCCACAGCATCCTTTAAATAGAATAAAAAATAATAAGACACGTTGTCATAAAGCACGCCGACAATCGAATCCGAGCACAATTGGTCGATTAATATAATAATAATAATCTTAATTGTATATATCTATATATATATATATATAGATTATATGTACATTATACACATATAACCCTTATTGTATAGTGTGTCTAGAAAGTTTGTAAATGCTTGTTACTTATATATTATACGATGCACGGTTGGTACGTATATATATAACAAGTTTCTAAACTTTCTTTCTATTCACACGTCATCGGTAAATCTATCGAACTTTGTTCGACTTATGTGTAACCTAACCTCTCGACAATTTTTATTTTTTTTTACGTTTAACTAATTTTGATAAAAATATTTAAATTGGAGTAATAATACCAGCACTTTGTGTACAGAGTGATTCACCAAGCATGCTTATACTATTTGAATTCATTAAAATTCTAAATGTTTTGGAATTTTTAAATATACCTAAGCTGTATTTTAAAATGATTTCGTTGTCGTCCCGTTAACGCTACTATATTTTGAACAGTAAACCGCCACCTATTTATAATAAATGTTATTATAGACTCGCGGTATACATTCCGACCACTGAAGAAAAACGAAAAAAAAATCACGAGTGTATAATATAAAGTATATTAAACTGCACTGGACGGGACGAGGGATTATCGGCCGATGAATCATCGTTGTTGCGGGTTGACGACGTGATCGATTCGTTTCGATTATCTCCCCCCTCTTCCTCACCGATCTCGCAAACCCGCAAATCGGACATAAATCACGTACAATAATACAATATTGTACCTATGTATATATTATACATATTAATAATAACGATGAAACACTACCAATATATACGACGGTTAGTAATAATATAAAATGCCCTAGCGCTAAAGCAAATACACATACTTATAACGGTTTAAAACGATAGAAATATTAAAATAACTCACATCGACACCTAGTCTGGCAGCTCGGTGGAGTACTGTCTCACCATAACCCTTATTGAGTGTCCATCCTTTGATTTTAGCGTGGATTTCTGACACATAACGAGGTGCACTTGGCGGAATGGGGGCGGAAGCAGCAGTGGTGGTCACCACAGTAGCGGGTTTTTTGTCTGACAAGGGTTCCTTCTTCTTCTTTTTCTTGCCAACTGCTCCACCGGGTCCACCTGCCTGCGACGACTGGCACGCCGCCAACTTGGCCGCTTTAGGCTCCTTGGCCGCCTTTGGCGGTGGCGGAATGTTTACGATGGAGGTCAACGACTTCTGGTCGGCGGCTACGGCTTCGCCGGTTGGCGGTAAAACTACCGGTATGAGTTTGGACCGTAAGCGCAACGACCGCTTGAACTTATAAAACTCTTTCTTCCAGTCCTCCGTGGTTGAGACGACGAGATGAGCAAACTTCTCGCCGAGGGACTTTTTTTGCCGCCTCTTTGGAATGATTTTGTTTTTCACGTTACCCTTCTTCTTGGAGGATGCCTGTTGTGGTTCCTGCTTAACCAGCAGCGGTCTGTTCCGAGACCTCAACCGCATACGGATCGTTTCGTTATCCTTTTCTTTTCCCTTCTTGACGACAGCGATCAACTGTGTTGGACCACTCGTAACAGTTGAACGAGTAGTTACTCTAGATAGTGAGCCTTTACGCTTGCGCTCTTGATGATTTTTATTTTTTTTTTCAAATTCTGCAATTAACTTTGCACAATTTAGATTTTGTACGGGCTCCCATGTGTTTTCATCCTCAGCGTAATCTTTCCACTTCAAAAAATACTCCGTCCTACCGCGTCTTATACGTTTGTTCAAAACCTTTTCAACGGAGTATTCATATTCTTCCGATTTGGAATTGGAATCTTCGCGAATATTCTTGCGACTCATATTGGATATATAATATAACACCAAATGGCAAGCGAAACAAATTATACAAACGCGTGAACACGGCACAAGTGACACACCCGAACGAAGAACGAAGCGTCAATGATTGGAAAACACGAGACATAACCAAACAAACACAATATTTGAGGCCAGCTGAATCTAATACCACTATCAAATTGTGGGGACTATGAACACCGGCCGCCCGGTCACACTGTAGAGCGCCACACCACGCAGATTCGATAACGGAGTACCGGGTCCCTATAACCATATACCGCTATTGGTATTATCACAGAATAGAATAATCAGAATGGACACTGATAACAAATTACATTGTAAGATAGGGCCAAAAAAAATCAGCCGCCATTTTAATTGAGGTAGTTTTTATCAATTAAACCTTCCAAACTACACGTCCATGTTACAAATTTCTTCAACAGAAGTCAGAAATTCTGTTTCATGTTTGATTTAATGATTTGCCATCATTTTAATTAAATTCTGTATTCTTTACTTTACGTTTACATTTCGCTTTATTTTAATTTAATCTTAATCAGTAACTAAAATTGATAAAAACAACCTCAAATAAAATGGCGACTGATTATCTGTTATTGGCCTGCCGCCCAATAGTGTCAACCCCTTGGTATTATCCAAAAAAAGACCGAAATTTTAATGTTTCAGAGTTTGGATTTGATTTGAAATATATAATATATTGGATATGATTGTTCCTTACGATCTAGATCCTTTAAAGTGGTGGAAAGAAAATTAATTTAAATACTCAGGTGTATCATTATTAGCTAAAAAATATTTAAGTATAGTGGCCACTAGTGTTCCTTGTGAACGACTATTTAGCGAAGGTGGAACAATCATATCCAAAAAAAGAAATAGATTATCTTCTGAACGACTCAGTCAACTATTATTTCTGAACTCATATTTCCAATCAAATCCAAACTCTGAAACATTGATGGAAAAACTACTGGAAGAAGAAAATTCGTAAGCTGCAAAATTTATATTTCCATTATTTTTATTACATATTATTTTTTGTATATTAATTTTCTAAATTTATATTTACATTTATTCATATTTTTTGTGTTATTTATTTATATTTACATTATAATACATAATAAATTATTATTTATAATTAG
>VUJU01003355.1:1086-26680 GCA_009835225.1 Aphis craccivora | reverse complement strand
AAAAAAAAAAAAATGTTCATAAAAATCGAAAATTTCTATGATCTATTTATAACTCAAAAAAAAATCAAAAATTTTTTGCAATTTAACTGTATATAGATAACACTAATATAAAAATTTAGTGAAATTTACAGTGATTAGTTTTTGAATTACAACCATATAAAAAAATCGATTTGGTCGAAAACTGGTTTTGCGTAAAAATTCCCGTTTTTTCATCATTTTTTTTTTTTTTGTTTATCTCTTTTTTTTTGAAAACTGTTGGAAAATGTTTACTTTTGACTTCTATAATACACCAAAGATATTCAATTTTACATCGGAAACCACTCCCAAAGTTTGAAATTGGAGCATTATTTCGACTAGTTATGCTGTACACAGACACAAAAAAAAACATATATCATTGTAAAATCAATACATTCATCACTTCGTTCAGAATCTAAAAAAAGTATTACTCCTTAAAGTAAAAAATATAAACATTATTAATATAATATTATCATAAAATAGATAAAAAAAATAAAAAAATAAACAGAAATTTTTTTATCTTTCTGTAAAAGTAATTATGATATTATAATAAAAATATCAAAAAATAAAAATTTTAATTATGTTTATATTTATATAAATATATGAATCTCTTTAGTGTATGATAATTATATTATTATATAAATAAAAATATAACTATATCTACAACTACCATTCCGTTAAATATATATACAGGGTTATAAATACAGGGTGATATTTTTATCAAACAACACTCGTTATTTCCAAAAGTATTCATGTTTTTGAAAATATTTTTTTATATAGTGTCAAATTGTTAAATAAACAACGTTTTTATAAAAAAATTATATTTTTAAATATTTTTTATCCTTATAATTTTTTAAGTTTTTTACTTTTTTTAATGACAACATAGATTTTTAATTGCATATTCCAAAGCAGAATAATTTTTTGAGTTTTTTGATACATAAAAATCGAATTTACGGTGAGTAGTTTATGAGTTATAAGTATTTAAAGTTCAGTTGCGCGGAGTGGAGTGGTACGGGGTTACTCCGCAAAATGTTTGTCCACTACTCCCCTTGTCTAAATTTTAAATACGTATAACTCATAAACTACTCGCCCTAAATTCGATTTTTATGTCTCGAAATACTCAGAAAATTATTCTGCTTTGGAATATGCAATTAAAAATCTATGTTGTCATTAAAAAAAGTAAAAAACTTAAAAAATTATAAGGATAAAAAATATTTAAAAATATATTTTTTTATAAAAACGTCGCTTTTTAACAATTTGAAACTATATAAAAAAAATATTTTCAAAAACATGAATACTTTTGGAAATAATGAGTGTTGTTTGATAAAAAAATCACCCTGTATATATAGATTCTAAATTAAGCAATGAATATATTCATGGGGGTAACTTAGGCAATTTTTATGGGGGGGCAAACATTATTTTATGACGATATATCATATACTTAAAGATACTTAGAAACTAAATATACCTAATAAAATGCATTTTCACAAAATATAATGCGGGGCAGTTTCCCCCTCTTGACCCCCTTTCCAGTTTACGCCTATGAATATATTGTTTTTTTTTTTTAAATCTGACATAGGCACTGAACTCACTTGGTTTTATCCGATGTACAATATAATTAACTTGATTACCATAATATTATCATATTGAAAAAATTTTTCTGACCACCATTGTAATTCCAGGTTATTGATTTTATGTTAATTGTTGTGAAGTTTAAGAATAATTTCCTCAAACTTTTATAGAGGATTGGATTCTGCCAGCAATTATTATTTAATCGTTGAAAATACTGAAATTTTTTAGGATATTTTAATATTTAGTATTTAAGTAATTTTATAATAACTTATTCTTTTAATTGAATCATGTGGTAATATTAACATTTTTAATTTATTAAATACAGTGTTCATTAATTTAATTTTTATATTCAATCTAAAGTTACTATATATATATATAAACTATTTTATTGTATTATATTTTAATTTAAAACCATTAAAACGAATTAAAAACAATGACAAAAAAAAATAATTAAAATGAATATAGCTCAAAATAACTTCCATGTAATTGTTTTTTGTTGTTGTTATTTTTTTGCAGATTTTTAATATGTTTACATGATGTTTAGAAAACTAGGTACTTTCGATCTGTGATACATTTTCTTGAAAAATATAAGGTCTTTATAGTTAAGTAATAATGATCATATAATATTAATACTGAATATATGCTGTATATCGTATAACTGAAAAGTAGAAATTAAAATCGATTAAAAAAATTTTTTGAAAAAATTACCTATAGTTATTTATATATATTTTACTAACCTATTTAAATTAAAGTATAAAATGTTAAAATTTAACACAGAATTGAATAATTTCCTATTCACACACACACTATTTTACAGTATTTACATTTTAAAAAATGTTACATATATAATAAACAATTCATTTCAAAAGTTCATAAAAAAGTATAAAATTTAAAGTATAATATATTATAGAATTGAATAAAAATAAATAAATTTAATATAGTTTGTATTAAATTTATATTTTTAGGTAGGTATCCAATGAATGATTAGAGTACAAAGTACAATACATATTTATTTTGTAAGTTTCGAAACATTCGATGATCTTACATATTTTATTTAAATAATATTACCTAACCTAGGCTTTTACGAAGTTGATTTTTGTTTAAACAAAAATAAATTTTATATATATAAATTGCTTACACATCATTGAGTATTTTTTTTTAGCCACCTGGTGCGCCCTGTGCATACATATACGCTACTCCGCTGTTCGTTGTAAGTTTGTACATTAGTCGCCTAGGCAGTGGATGTATCGATTCAACTTTAATTTTCATGACCTACGAATGTGGCACAAAACTATGTCGTATGCATTTTCTCTTAAGGAAATAATCCAACAAGACAATAATCACACAAACTATGACGGTGACGAATCGGAAGAAACTAAGCGATGTCCGTAAATCATATATGTCCGTCGAAAGCAATTTAATTAACAAGCCGTTAATTAGCACTGTTGAGTCCAAATTTTCCACATCACAAAATTCATACTGGTAGGTTTCCTCTAATCTTTTCTAATTGGTATACTATTGTTATAAACTTTCCAAGTTTTAAAAATTGCAAAATAAATCTACAAGAAACATTAAACAATAATAATAATCATTATGCGTTTTAATCACACTTAAAAATTATGTTTTTATTTTTTATTTAGCACCAAAGATGTTCATGAAAATTATGATCCTATGACACCAGAGGATTCGACTGCTTCGTGGTTAGATGTATGTATAATATACATATTATATACGTATTGAATACTCCTTAAATGTTATACATAATCGTTTAACGGTTAATTTTTTGTAGGCGGAAGATAGTTATCAAGTCACCAATTTTATAGATGAAGCACAACGCATACTTCACGATGAAGAAAATTTTTCTGATGCATGTCACTATCGACTACGCTCTGAATATAAACAATGGAAACAAATTCCACACTTAAGGTCTTTATTTTCAAAATATATAGTTTTTCCTATAAGTGTTATTCATGATAAATTTACAAATGAGTGTAGCTACTTTCAAATTAACCTAAATATTATTGTTAGCTATAAATGACACGATATTTTTCATACATAGGTACTATAAATAAATTTTATTTGTTTTACACCACGTCATTATATCGAATAAATAAATACTCTTTTAATTATTATTTATGAATTAAATTTTTACACTATTAATTAATAGTAATTTAATAGTAGTTAATGGTTGCAAATTATTCTTTATTACTTATACTGAGATGCAAAGTTTTCAAAACTGGTGTGTTTGACAAGTATTGATATAATATTATGTAAATATTCAGCCAATATATGTGATTAGTTTATAAAACGAATTCTTCAATATCTAGAATATTAAATAAATATGCAGTATTATCCTAATACATAGTAAAGTATAGGCAGTATAGCAAACTCAATTTTCCACGCAGCTGATAAACGTTCAGTATTGGTGGAAAGGAAATATGATTAGAATGTTAAATTATTGCCATATTTATTTTGATATTATAATATTATGTTATATTATGATTCCTTACTGATTTTACTTAAACCAAAAAAAAAAGTAATAACTAATAACTAAATTGTACTGGCATGTATAATTTACTTAGTCTAAATGAGAAAAATCTATCTAAATACTTAAATAATATCTAACTATTTATTGATCTATTTTAAAATATTATACGATATCTTCATAAAAATAAAATCTATTACTACTAACTTAATTCTTAAAAACTGCAATCAGTTAATATTGAAAATCGATTTGTATTAATTAATAAATCTATCATAATATCTATGTATGTAATTATTGTATATTTTATATTATGTATTATTTTATAAGATAATAATTAATAATAAATTGCTAAACAGATCCAAGACCCGGATGTACCTAAATAGCCTATAGATAACGCCGTAGTGTATAATAGTTTTATTTTTAATTCTAAATAAAGTTGAAGATATATATATATATATATATATATATATTATATATGTATAATAGAAGATTTTAGTGATTTTACTATATTCGTGTCCAAAATTTATACCCCATCATGCTCGTATTCATTAAATTAATAAATATATATATATATATATATATTTTTTAATGAATTAAGGTGATATAAGTTAAATATATTGTTAAGTATAAATACCTATAATTAATAATTCAATATTATTGAATACATTAAATTGACAAGAACATAATACGAGTAGGTAAGAATAATATTAAATTTATACAATTTATTAGGGAATAGTTTGGAAATAATGAAATATAGACAAGACTTATAAAAGTAGTGCGTGATAAACTCACATCATAATCTGTATACAATATAAAAAAATCTAATACACAAACGATACATTAATTATAATAAAAAAAGCCAAAGAAGTGCGCGCGCGTTGTTTATGTGAGAGTATGACGAGATTTAAAAAATACATATAGAAATTTGAGATTTTTTTTTTAACCTTTTGTAAATACAATGTGTGAGTACATTTTTTTTTTAAATTAGTATAAATAATGTAAGGAATTATATGATTTGAATAATTTAATCAATGAAGACCTTTATAAATCTGACTCACCCATGTACCAGTTATTGTGTTAAATCAATGAAAAAAGTTTGTAAACTGGTACATCCTTAAACCAAATCAATTTTTGAGGTTAGATAATCACTCTGTTGTACTTAAAAAATATTATTATTTAATTTTAAAAACATGATAATAATAATAAACCATTACCTATCTCTCAACTCTCACTATATTAGATGTAAAATAACTATGTACAAAAATTGACCTTTTTTCTTGTTTTGGATTTTGCTCTTTTTGCTTTCGCCATTTTAGTTTTTTATTTTTATTATTTCGCGATCATTATTTCGTTATCATTATTATATCTGAAGACTTATATCCCATATTTAAATATTTTACGTTTTTTTAAATCTAAAGTTCTTTTCCCTTAGAGATTTATTTTCCACTAAAAAGTAGTACTACATTTGATTGCATATTCTATACTATACATTTCCATAACTAGATAAACAAGTAGCGGGAACACTAATGCAACTATTGAAGTATATTTAAGTGTATTTACCGTTCCTTTGACTTGTACCAAATTTACCATCACGATTTTCAGTAAACACACACACACACACACATATATAGAAATTAATAGTACATGGATAAAATTGTATATTTGTATATTATCATTTTTATGGCATGAAAGTACACACACTAGTGACTATTTGTCAAATATACCAGTCGTAGCATTCCGCTTTAATCAAAAAAGAATAATTCATTTGAATGGTAAAACGCATGATTTTTAATAATATTTTAATATAATTTATGTACTACAGTAAAATGTCAGAATTCTCAACGGTATTATACCTACTATTATGGACATTATTTTAATTTTCAAAGTATTTAGACGATGGTTAACCGTGATATAGAATTAAGATCGAAACCTTCTTCGGGTATTGTATTCGCATTAACACTAAATTGGAAGTTACAGCATTTCAGACATGACTTGGTTTTTAATTATTTTTATTAATTTCATAACATGACAAAATTTAGTAAATATATAATAAATAATAATAAACCGTAATTTAGGTAGGTATATATTTTTATAATGTTATCTTTCGTAGTTATTGAAAACTATAAAATTTAATTTTCAAAGTTATTATAAAATATTAATTTACATTTTTAAATAAAAAAAAAAAACATCAGATTTCAACAAGTTAAACCTATAAATAAATATTTTGAATAGTATGATACGTAATATGATATGTCCCATTTCTAATTAAAACACTATATGTTTAATATAATGAGTACTTTAGAATGATCTGATGACAGATCAAAAAGTTATAAATTAGAAGAAGTACGAATACATTTTTCTTACTCTATAACAAATTAAAAACAAATTTAATATTTATTATTTTAACATAATATATGTAAATACGTATAATATACTATACTATATCTCCTAACTTGCTGTAGATTTTCATTTATTTCAATTTTAAACTCATATTATAAATGTATTATTGATATGTAAAGAATTTTTCATAATGATTATGATTTACATTATTTGATTTTGATTAGATATTTTTAACTATATATATTCTCACTTTGTATAAATATTTTAAGACAAGTTTTTTCTATTGATTTTCTGATAGGCAACGAATACATTTTAGGTTAAATGACAATCCCGAACCTGACTTACAGACTCTTGCTATTTACATTTAATGTGTACGTATACTTAACTGATGTCAACATCGCAAATTATACAGAATATACATTGCATCATATCAAGCTATAATATACAAAAAAGGTTAGGTGTCAAAGTTTGTAATTCACTCAAAATATAAAAATACTTGGTTATTTATTTTAATGGTTAAAAATTATTTTCATTAAAATGCGCTAAAGATCTTTAAATTTGTATATTTGTGCAATTTATTAAATTTCTATTAATTATAATTAACTTTGTACATTATTCTTTCCTTAAAATCATATTTTAGTTAAATAATTTAAATTAAACATATAATTAATATGTATATAATTTAACATTAGTCGAATAATAATGAATAATGATTATAATTTATAAGATTAATAAATTTGAAAGCATTGTGGGTTAAATAAATTTTATAAATATTTATTCTGCTTAGGTTAATTTATCATTAATTATGATTTCAGTAAACACATATTATATTTTGTATCAATGTCTCTTAACAGTCATAACTCAGGGGCGTTTATTTTCATTTTGGTACAGATTTATTTGTTAAATAGATAATCGGATCAATATAATTTTATTTTATTGTTACATAATTTATTTAAAATTTTCAAAAATTATACTTTAAACATTTTAAAAATTCATCCTTCTATGTCAATATTTGTGCATTATAAATCTATGTTAAAAAGTAAAAGACAAAAATCATTTATGTGATTATTTATTGTTTTATTTTTCATTCAAAGAAGTTTCGCTTTAACAATATAAGTAGACGTTTGAATACAAAACTTTTATTGATAAACAATTTATTTGTCATAGCATAGTGTCAGAATATCTCAATGTAAAATATTTTGTTTGATCATTAGAAATATTTTTGATTTAATTATTTCACTGAATTTAAAATAATGTCTTTGATTTCAAGCTGCTATACAAAGAATTAAGTTTATAAAATTAAAATACATTTTTTTTTTTTAATAAATTACAAAAGAAATCAATTATATTAAATTAAAAATATAATGTAAAATCATAATATAATAATGGAATAAAATGTAAATATAGGTAATTTTTCCTACATTTGTTTAATATATTCTGGTAATTAATGTGGAATTGTGAAGATCCTTCAATTATTTAAAACAATACCTACTTTAATATTATATAGTATATTATTATAATAATACAACTAAATAAATATTAATTAAAAATTAGAGTTCAAATAATTGAGTTGCCGAAACTTAATACAAATATATTTTTTAAAGAAATTTCGGAAATTAATTAATTCAATCTTAAATATCGACATTCTAAATGAAAATAAATAAATTATACCTATGTTTTAATTATAGTTTAAAGTAAAGGTAATTTAACTGTGTTATCAATTCTGTTAGTTTCTCGTATTCATAAACTACAATAGTAGACTAAAAATGTTTACAACAATAAAATTATTAGGTACAATGATTTACAACATTTTTACTGTCGTGATTTATTTTATTTTCAAAAATATAACACTATGATAATGTTGTGATAAATATACAACGTATACGTCACTGTTAAATCAATTAAATTACTGTTTGTATTTTATTGCTATAGGTATCTTAGTAGTAGTTACAACTTAAATATTTATATATTATAACACTCACTGTAGTCACTGTCTACTCTGACTTTTCACTTATGTGTTTAGATAATGTTCTCATATTTGTAGGCATAGCTATGTACAAATTAAATAGGAATACAACTATTTACTTTATTATTTACATAATAAAGCAAATATGATTTCTTTTTGGTTGTGTAAGAATCTATAACACTACATATTAGACCCTGCGATAATAGATTTAGTACATATTGGATATTAGTGTCTATCATACTAATGTTTTTATTTGATTATGTATATTTTTTTAGAAACTCAGATTTTTATCATTATAAAATATTGAAAATTACAGAATAATTGGAAAACGAATCGAATATTCACCAGAAAAGACTCAGGAGGATGATAAACAAAAATGCAAGGGTCGCAGTAAGCCTTCAACTGCTAACAACAGGGATTTAGATTTATTGCGAGATCAGGTTGTAAAGATCATGACGGAAACTTTATGGCAACGAATATTAGACAAAACTAGCATCAAAAGCGTATGCCAAAGGCAATCTATGTTAGAATCGCGACGAAATTCTTCTGGTCGAATAGAGTCTGCATTAATTGTTTCATCGATACTACCAACTAACAGACCGTCAATAATGTTTAAATCATCCCATTCAAATTTAGAAACAATTAACCAAAGTGGACTTGTATGCCAACAACAAAAGTAAATAATTAAATATTTTAATTAATAGTTTAAATAATTATTTGATATCATTGATATAAAGTTGTTTTTAATCCTATTCCCCTAATCATCATATGGATAACTTAAATTAATTTTCCTTCTCAAAACAATGTAACATAAAATGTACACCTATATATTATTATAAGTTATTATACATGTTTTCTATAAAAATTCAGTCTGGAAATCGATAGTTATATAATAACTATTATAATAGATCACTTTGTAGTGAAGTATATAATATGACTACAAATATTGTTAATATAAATATTTTTTTATTCGTCAGAAAAATTGATATGGTTGGTCATCAAAAGTTAAAAAATTCCCAAATTAAGTTTTACTAATTACACATTTAGGTAGTTTGGTAATGTACCTACTATAGAGTATAGATTGTATAGATATATTGTTATTATAATGATAAATGCAATCAGATTATTTTTGATTTAAATTTCATAATATTTAGTTTCATAATATGCTAGAAAATATTCTTTTCTAAATTAGGTACTAAATTCATTGACGTCTACAGTTAAATCTTTTATGAATAATTATAAGTTTTTTAAAATTATTTTCGTTCAGAATTTCTTGGTGGGTGTACCATAAAATTTCGACAATATGCGAACATAATGTCTATTTAAATTCAAAATAACTGAAAGAAACATTTTATTTAAAAAAATATGTTTGTGTCGTTTTTTACAGTAACAAAGAATATAAAAAAAAAAAGTGGTCAAATAACAACGTAAATGTTTTACCACCTATCGAAACCCATCAAATGGTAAGTTGTATAATCCTTAACGCTCTATCTATAGGTATTTTGTATGACGCACTAGAGACAAATATACACAATTTTTTATGTTTTGTGTACGCCGTACCTATACTTAAAAAATATAATTGGATTCTAATTGTAGTATAGGTATCAATGAAAATGTTATAAATTAATAAATAATGATAGTATAACGTAGATAGGTAGTACCTATATTATGATGTATTCGTAAATACCGAAATTCAATGATTTAAACAAACCTTTATTATTATTATAAGTTAGAAGACAGTCTAACCTAACTTATAATCTAATCTTAACACAAAACTCCATTTTAGATTAAAATTCCAAAATAAAAGTTACCTTATTTATACATCAATAAATATATACCTACTAAGTTATGAAGTTCATTAATATTCCCATAACATTTTGAGTTTACATAGAAATTATAACTGAATAACATAATACGTATCCCTTGCTCTTGGTTTGAGCTATTGAATCTGTTCAAACTGAATAATGAACATCATTAAACCATGTGGTACCTATAGTAACTTAGATATTGACCCAGCTTTATACGAGGTAGGTACCTTCAAAGACCAAATTGTTTACAATTATTCGGTCGATTAAAAACAGTGTCAATTTAGTTATTGAAGTGACATAAAATTAGAGAGCTACATACAATGATAAACATAAGTTATCTAAAATAGCAAAGTTATTAACTATTATTTGTGCTATATGCCTATAAAGTATAAATCTACCTACTTTATATTTTATGTTTCTCTAGACTCAGAGCTCAGACACTATTTAAGTAAGTACTTATTTGTATTTGCTGATATGAACAGAAAAATGGCAGTAAATATATAATATTTTACATATATTGTAATACGCAATCCTATACTTAAGACTTAAGGAGGGCAACAGTTTAGTTGAAGGTCGTGAATAATTTATAACAGGTGCAAACGTACCTACTAGACAACTATTGTAATCATGTAAAATTATTGTCTTGTTTCTATTAGACAAGCCATTCTTACAATATTAAAATAAAATGTGTGATGTGTAATATTTGTAACCACAATGATGAATGAATTATTATTGATATCATATTATATGATAAAAAAGTATGTTATAGAATATTACATACTATATACCAAAACAATTAAATGCGTATATATATAATATATATGGATAAGTAGTAGGCATTATTACATTTGATTTCAACCTCGCGTGACTATTGTACCATTATCCTTCAAGTCTAAATAAACACCATAAAAATAATTAAATCAAATTGTATTTAGCATCATTAATATCAATCATAACATATACTAAATATGTTGGTTGTAAGTACCTATACTCCTCAATGTATTGTAAGCTTTATGGTAGTTTATGAAAATATAAAATTTTACATATTTAATAGTTTTTAATCTATTTTATGGACTTGAATGAATAATGATGTCACATACTATACCTACTAACTTTCTATATACATAATTGAAATATCAAAAATACATTTCATAATATAAAGTATATAAAACATTAACATTATTTAGTCTATTACAATCGCATAATATTATAGCATAAATAAATTATTAAGGAAAATAAACTACTCAATTATATTGTGCAATAAATTATTCTCGATATGAATACACGTGTATGACTACCTATATAAATATAATTTGTTATTACTTATTATTATTCTTACAGAAGATAGTAGACAAAAAAAAACGCTGGTTTTCCGCCATTAGTACGCCTGGGAGAAACCACGTATTACCGAGACCAGTGACTTCAGTTGCAACTCACGTCAACACTTCGGTAAGTAATTTATAACACAATTTATATTATAATATACATGCCTGCAGTAATCACGTATGTATACCCTAACTCGGGATTTTTCTAAGATCATACCCAAAAAATATCTTAAAAATAAAAATAAAAACATAATGTACCTGTACCTAAGATCGGGCTAAGAGTCGTAACATATAAATCAATTTATTGGATTATTATACTTTCGTTCGGCAGTAGAGTAATAGTTGCGCCGGGCAAAAAGGTACTTCCTTATAAAGTATAGATTAATCAACAGTATAAATCTTTAATTTTTCAAAAATTAAAAAAAAAAATACAATACATTTAAATAAGATTAAAATATTATTTTTTTAAGTTAATACATATAATTATTATAAATATAAAATATGTACATTTAATTCACGTATATCTTATAATTTTTATCAACACTATAACATTTTCTAGGTTACAAAAATAACTTAATATTATTTCATAGTTATAATTATTAAAGGGTTAACATTAAATTATTTATTTTCAAACAAGTTATAGTTTTTTTATGATTTCTCATGTACTCACTTAATATTATATTTTAACGATATGAGTACTTGCGATTTGTTTCTAAGCCATAAAATGAGTTTTAAAACTATTGTAAAAATTTAAAAAAATAGGTTATGCTTTAGATTTTTGCTAATAAACTATTCCTTTCCCATCATATTTTTTTACCAAATTACTCAAATGTCTCAAATGTAAATCTATGATAATAATATATTAATATGTATGATATAATGGGAATAATATCTGATGAAACCTTTTTTTATATTTTATACATCAAATAAACTCTTTGTTATACACTACAGCTGGTTCGTTATACAACATAATAATATGTGTATTGTGTATAGAAAATCAAAAAATGTATACTACCTATAATAAATGTATAAATTTTGTTTTGTTTTCTAGATTAACGTATGTTTTGAAATATCGATCGATGGCAAAAGTATCAAAAGCTTAAAGAAAAAAGGTTACTGTTCCCCGTCGTGATTATACAACGGACATAAAAATATTCTCTGAACGCGTTTACCTAAAAAAAAAAAAAAACTATAATACGTTTAAAACAATAAAGAAAATATTTTATCAATACGATAGGTATTATATATAGGTATATACTCCTATGTTAAATAATATATAATATTATTATTTATTATATAGTGCAGCGTATTCCAGCGTTGACCACGTAGCTTATATATAAATAATATTATAATATCATAGTCGACTTCAGTTTTTTTTTTTAAGGTCTTTTCTACTAGGAAACGCACGCTTAGGTACCGTACGCAAAAAGTGGCCCGCTAACGCTACCGTCGCTGCCATATCCTATTTACGATTTATATTTACTCTTCCCTGCCACGACTCGCCACCACCACCACCACCACACCGCTTCCGCTTCCATGGCGAACTTGTGTGTGCGCGACGATTTATATATATATTTATTTTTATTTTCGTACACATCAACTTGTGTACGCGCGCACGCCCGCCATAAGGTCAGCACAACCGAAGGTGAGTCGGTTTGGCAGACAAATAATAATTATTGTTTGACTGTGCACGCGTATAATAATATGACGTTATGGTACCGTGTTATACGTGCGATAATGTATAATACCATGGTTACACGCGTTAGCCTCCCGCGACTGCAGTAGTGGTCTTACGACTCGAATCCTGTGAACACTGTTGCTATAATATGATCGCATTCGGTTTAAAAGTTTCATCGGTAGAAATTTTGGTTCGGAAAAAACTAAGTCAGTGATTTTTTTTTGGCCGAGACCCGGTGGTTGTACGCAATACCAACAATATTGTTGAACACGCATCGCAGTTTATAGATTCGCTTAAGTATCGTCGTCACTCGTTTCTGCCACTAACCACCATGATGGTTATATCCCTTGGAAGCTCTGCTGTTGTGAAGTAACCACCAACATACGGCAGCAACACAAGAAGAAGCTGCTTCGTCGTCGGTTGACCATTTGATACCTCACTTTTATATTTTATAATACATACGATATAGAGCGAGTGTGCGTGTTTGAGTGTATATGTGCTACAAGAAGAAGGGATGTATTTTACAAAGCCATCCGAGATGAACGATTACAAATATTCGAAAACCGCGTCGATGCTCGGCAAGCTCGTCCACGTAATAAGAATTTTCGGCGTGTTCACAGCTATCGGTAAGAAATCACATAAATTTCTTTTATTTAAACATACACCTAGTACCCTATATTCCATTAAATAAACGGTTACACATTTGATCGGTAAATGTGTGTGGTTTTCAACTTATTTGTTCTTTTTATATCCGATTTATAGTCATTGCCAGTACAAAGAAACGTTTTTGAGCTTTTGGAAAAACTTTTAAATAATGAAAACAATAAAAACGGAAGAGAAAGTAGTAGATCGTTCTGTAGTTTAGTAAGTTTCAATAGTGTACCTCGTCATTGAAGATTAGTTCAGTGTAATCTATATGTTAAATTTAATTCAATCTTTGCATAAAAAAATTATTCTTATAGCGGAAACGGTCTGTCAGTCTGTATCACTAAGTATTTTTCATAAGCTTTTCAATATTGCTATTAAAGTGATTTATTTTACTTTTAGTATTACTATAATAGTATGATTTAATTTTTACCGAAAATATGATTTATAAGTTATAAAATATCATTAAAATTTAATTACTATAATAATTATATAGGTATATTTATACCATATAATATAAAATTATTATTATTAACTTTTAAATCAATATCACTTTACCATAAAACAGTAAAAATAAATCCTTTATATAAATATTTTATATATATATATATATATATATATATATATACAGGGTGTATCACAATGATCTGACACATTTAAATGTAATTTTAATGTAAAATTGCCATATCTTCATAATACACCCTGCATATGTATATTGTATATCTTAAAAATGATTTAAATGTTTTGAAAATCGCGTTGTGTTTTAAATTATAATAATAACCGCAATCCACAATAGTTTCAAGTTACCCACGAATAATATTTATGAACTATTACAACAAATTACAACAAAATAACTATCATATTTATTTATCGTTTGAATATGTAATTTTGTCCAAGTTTAAATTTGAAAAATTCTACTTGTATAAATTTGATTTCAGTTATTTGATTTCTACTAATTGTGAGCAACTTTGTATCAAAACCTAACCTTTGAGCTATAACAAAGTATAAAATAAATTTTGTCGAATACTGGTTTTAAGTAAATTTCCTATGTTTCCTAAATTTATTCTTTTTTTTTATTTTTATTGGTCATTTTTAACTAAATTTTATCAACTAAATCAAATTTTCTACTAGAAAATATCCCTGAAGTTGAAAATCGGTGTATTTTTATAGCCCTAAAAGGAGATGACAGATAGAAAAAACATATACAATTGTAAAATCATTACATTCATCGCTCAAAATCTAAAATTTAGCTTTGTGTAAATTTGTGTAATGAATTGAAATTCAAATAAGATAAAAACAAAATTTTTACCAAAAACTAAATTAAAAAGTCTGTTTAGCAGTAAAATAATAATTACATTGTTTATCACGTATATCTACAATTTGAAAATACTCTTCCTATTATACTTACTTCATTATTCGAAATTTCATAGTTATAAAATTGTGTATATAAACTATGTAGTATGTATGTATAATAGTGCAGTAGGCGAAGTATATAAATATATTAATACGCGAAATAATTGTAATTGTAGTATAGTAATACTAATACATACATTAATATATTAAAATCTATAATTTTTCAGTAATGTTCGGTGTAGGTGTCGACATCACGATACATCATCACGAATTTGGACTTTACATCATGTAAGTATATAACTGTATATTATGTAGGTATTATGCACTTACATATTTTTCTATCATCAACTATATAATATATTATACCTATAATTATATTCAAATTTAAAAGTTCATGTGAAAAGTTAAATCGTAATTCTTTTAAGAATTTATTACTCGTTATTTTATAAATTACTAATGTCCACTTATGAACCATAAAAAGGTTCGTAAAAATAATTTGATATTTTGGTAGAGTAAAATCGCTTAAATAATTTTCGTATTATAATAGAAGTTGTAGCTGTCACTTATTTTTCTTTCACATTAAATTTAAATTAAATTTCACAGTTTAAAAACAAGATTTGTTCAAAGGTTTATTTATAAGTTCTTCATTAAAATTCAGATAATTAATAATTTAAAGAAGTATTAATAAAATTATCTTAGTTGTTTTTAAAGTCATTATCAAAATAAATAAAATCTGAGCATGCGAAAGACCAACTAATCATTTGAGTACAAATAAAAGTGACCCTGAATAATATCTTTGATTTAATATAAAAAATGTTATAGTTCTTATGTATTTTTTTTTCTTTTCTTGATAATATTTTAAAGTTACATTTGAGATTTGATAAAATATTAAAAATATTATGGCCTTTAAAGGATTAATAACTATAAATTTTAGTACGTAATATAAAAATACAAAATTATATGCAGGAAAATTACGAAACTGATCGTGCTAAAAATATCTCGGTAGATCTTTGAAGTTAAAACTGAACACACTATGTGATGAAACCTATGGTAAAATAGTCTAGAATAAAATAGAAAAGTCAGGGTTGGGATAACCACATTGAACCATTAAATTGATTTTTACAAAATATGAAATTTCATACAAAAACACCAAAAGGTTGAGTGGCTGAAGACTAAAGAGATGCTCTATAGATTAATCTTATTAAAAATAAACAAACCTGAAAAAAATCTCATAATCAGGTTAGTTGGAAAAACTCCTAAACGTCTTGTATTAGACAGGGCCGAATATTTTTTAAAATTATTTTTGGATTAATTAAAATACAATTTAACAACTAATTATTATACTTATAAATTATTAAACAAAAATGTTAAAAAGTAATAATTTGTTGAGAGTTGAGTTTTTTAATTGTTAGAGTAATATACAGCCACCGCCACCCAAACCGAATTTTAATTCTTTCAGACATTTTTCCGTTGTTAATCGAACAACATAAATATTAATTGTTGTCGTTTATATTTAGAAAAAATGTTGAACAAGTATGTTGACTAATGGGACTTTCATAATATAAAAAAAACACCAATGCTGTACAGAGAAGGTCGTTTTGCGATAAATATATTAACGGTTTTGTTTTTTTTTTTTTTTATATTGACATTTAAAATGTTTTTACCTACTATAAAAAATATAACTAGTATACTATCAATAACGCTATAGTAGTAATATTAGTATAATATTACTATAGGCCATAGGCACAAATATTGGTACCTAATACTAATATAACTAAAGTACTACTGCCTACTACTAAAACTACTATGTCTGCTACCTACAGATTTTTTTTCAATCGCCGAAAGGTAACTTCTCTTGGACGGCTTATCTGTAAATAACAAATATATTTTACATCGCCATTCGTATTCGTATAAGCATTTATCAATAAGACATAATGTGCATCTCACACTCACAATAACGTATCACATTATACACTAGAATCTAGATCTATGAGATTACAGAAATTACATTATTATCTCCCTACTCCCCACCAGATATCTACTGAAGAAAAAAGTTTTTGCCTTAGATTTTAATTTTCTGTTTAAATAGCCAATTTTTGGATAAAATTAATTTCTTGAATACGACCTTTAAAAACAACACTAATTATTAATTTATATCTATAAATTATAATAATTATATTATATCTAGATTGATTTACTTCATAAAATGAATACATTTTAAACTATAAAGTATATATTAATTACCTATACAGTATACAGTATTATTTTACTTAGTATATAAGAATCAAAAACTTTTTACTGAATAGCATTAGT
Source organism: Aphis craccivora (assembly GCA_009835225.1). NCBI lineage: Eukaryota > Metazoa > Arthropoda > Insecta > Hemiptera > Aphididae > Aphis > Aphis craccivora. The sequence continues at coordinate 9,180 of VUJU01003355.1, read as the reverse complement.
TATTATAGCACTCAATTATACTGTTGTTGTAATTATTATTTTTAAATAAAATCAAAAAGCTACAAACTCAAATCACATTAGGTATATTAATTATATTATAGGTAAATATTTGAATATTCAATATTTCATATTGCTTTATAACAATTTCTTTAAATCTGAGTATCAAGCATAAATTGTATAAAATTGGTATATATATTAATTAATAGTTATAATTACTTGTAAACATCAATCAGATTAGCCGAACTCTGTAACTCTATTTTAATTATATGTACTCAGACTTGACTTATTTCAAATATATATAATATCATATATGTTCTGTTTCATGAATATTTATTAATATAAATTCAAGTGATTTATTACAACAAAATCGTTTTTTTTTTTTAATGTCATTTTTAGTTTGAACAATTACTCATGGTCAAAACATTAAAACTATTGTATTTCACATTTAGGAGATAAACCATTCTACCTGATGTTTTCTTGAGCATGCAATTATGTCATATATTTATCTAATATAAATGATATAAATAACATTTATATTAGAATTGTATTTTTTTAAATAAAAGTTGAAGTAGTTTGAGTCATCAACTATTCTCTCATATAAATATGATATCGTCACATATAATGATGTAGGATCATTAATCCTCTTAACAACAAAAACAGAATAGAATTTACGTGGATAGGTATGAACGAAAAAATAGGTCATCGTGATAGAAATGAAAAATAGTTATAATGTATTTCAAAACAAAAAAGGGTGCTGCATAATGAAATTTTTGTCATTCCCGAAATTATGGAAAAAAAATAAAGTTGGACAATTAAAATCTATATTTTTTTATGCTAAAATTATAATTGAATTTTTAAGCATGGTAATTGGTAACCAATCTATAGATTATAAATTCAAACACAAATTGTGACTTGTAATCTGTAGAATACAAATATTTTATAAATTTTACTTATACCAATGTCCAATATGGCAATATAATGTTATTGTTTTGGTTGTTGACCTGTTGTTATTAATAACTAATGTGTTCAAGAAGTGAATGTAATATGTGGTTAATAATTTCGGTACAAATATAATGATGTGTGCATTTAACTTTTGGCTATTTATTGAGTTCAAAAAAGAAATATATTATATAATTATGATTATAGCTACCTATACATACATTGGTTATTTAAATTTTACGATTTGAATGTGCATACATTATGAAAAAAATTTAAAATGTATACAATATACATATAATTCAGTTTAAATCGTGTTCTATTTTCATACATGTATTTTCTGTTCATCAATGAACAATATTTTACTCTTTGGGTTTTTTTTAACATGATATCAATCATACAAAAGTAATTGCTTCATTTAACACCTACCCATGTGTTATATAGTTACCTATTACACAATGTTCTCTTTAATCATTACAATTTATGTTCTTCTATAATTAATGAATACACAACATACGTCATAAATTATCAAAATAATATACAATATATAAGATATAGGTATTCAACATTAAGAGTATTTTTTGTTCTTTGTCAAATTCACTTATTTTTTTTTTATGAAGCACAGGGTATAATATCTACACGTAAACTTACTTACATATCAGAATATGTTGAAATATCAAATGGAAACTATATAGTGGTCTTCATAGTTATATATAATTATTTGTGTATATTCATATTTCAACTTTTATAATATTACTTTATTGAAATTCAGTTATATTTTAATATTAATTGAAAAAGTATAGACTATATAGGTATAATAACATAATATCTATATTATAAGTCATGCAGTATGAAATTTCCAATTTTCTCAAATAGAAATTTTATCACACTGCTATTAAAATGTAAAACATCGTAAAATAGCATCATAATGTAGTAATTTTATTGATTTGATAAGCATAATAAATTACAAAAAAATGTTAATATAATTCATTCATTTTTCCTTGTATTTTTCAGGCTAATGGCATTGTTGGTGTTTTTTTTGGAAATTACTTGGGCTATCACATTGTTCCTAAATGTATGCATAAAGTAAGTTAAATAAAAAATACCTATTTTTCGACTACATAGTACATACATATAATATAATATGATATAAATTAAACAAACTGTTTAAAATTAAAATTACTCATTTCATTGATTATAAGTAGTTAGGTAAATGGATACTTATTGCCTATTGACAATTACATATACTTGCACCAAAATGTATTTTAGTATACCAGATACCTAAATATATCAGCTTTCACTAAGATTTTTTTCTTTACAATAAAACCATCATATAATATTAAACTTTACTGTTAATTAGATTAATTTTAGTGTTCAAAAAGTAATCACATAATTGAAATAGTTATTTATAATTAATACAAATTACATGCCACTGTTCGAATTAGTTCCGATGAATATAAATATATAATAATTAAAATATTTTTGAAATCTGTTGACTATGATCAAACTATACAATATTGTGAATTATTGTTTGTTAGAAAACTTAGTTTTATTATTAAAATGAAAGTTCATCGGAATCGATTTTTAATTTGTAATTTGTATGTTATTTTTAAACCAGACGAGAACCAATAAACGCCAAAACGATATAAAAAAAATAAATAGAATCTATAAGAGCGTAAAAATCTCAAGGTATCCGTGTGTTTTATACCAGCTGATACTAAATTTAGAACTATAGATGCGTTTATCATCCAAAAGCACCAAACGTATATGCTTTAGTTTATAAATATTAATGTAACTTGAAGGGTTAATTAAATTTAAACAATTTTACTTGAAGATTGATTATTAATAAATAATGATTTATAAATTTAAACTATTTATAGTGTATTTGTATTTATATTATTATAAAACTAAATATTAAATTGGCCCCAATAATTTTTGTTTATTATAACTTTGGCAAAAATGTGAAATGACATGCGTATTTTTAATATCTTTGGGGCTTATGCCATATTATAGCAATATATCTAGCCATATTATTATTTTCATATTATTGTGAAGGGTAATAATAAGCACGGTTAGTAAGTAGGTAATATATTATACGTTTATATAATATCGTTTAGCCACACGAAGGTCGGTCGTTCAATCACATAATATTTCAATTGGCCATTAGATTAATTTAGAAACATAAATATGTACATTTTTCATTAAAACCAATGACTAATGAAATTGGTGATATCACTTGATCACTAAAAAAATTAAAGACTGTTGATATCCCGTAGATACGGTATTCGGTGAGAATATATTTATAAGTATAGTTACTATTACCTACCATTGATTTTATTTTACTTTTTCCATGTAATATTAAATAAATTATAGCTACATGGATATTGGATATAATATTATTTTTTACATAAAAATGTATACCTGATTGAAGAAAAGACGCTTATTTATTATATGTCCAGAAAATAACTATTTTTAAAAACACATACCTACCTTTTTTGTAGAAAAAGAGAAGTTTTAAATGTTCCGTACACAGAAAACTATTAATTTTTGAAATTAAGTTATTTTTATTGTGTCCGTATGTAATATGTACAATTGTACCGACAACAGTAATCGAGTAATTTTTAGGCAAAGCACGATTTCTTTTAAATTCAAATTTAAATAAAATACAAAATTATTTTAATATTATTCAACAATAAATAATATTTTAATTAGTGTAAAAAATATTCTAAGGTTTAAGATAAAATCATAAGCATGATGGATAAAAAAATATACAAATATGTTATGTTAACTATAAGATAAGAGAATTGAATAATGTACATTTTTCATAAATATTTAAATCAAATTCCGTGTAAATTTCACTATTAAAACAATATGTCATATTATTACAAAATGTTTTGTCTCTTGTCTACGAGTGAGTATTCGCATATACAAAATATAGGTAAGTATAAAATGTGTATTTTAATCTTGTTTATTGATAAATAATGGGATTTTAATTTTTATGACAAATACATGGGTAAAAAAAGTACGATTACATTTTTCTTTATATTATAATACCTAAAACATAATATATTATATTATTACTCAATCAAACAATGAAAACTATTTATAATAATTTAATATTGTAATAGTCAAGTAATTTTTTATCAAATAGGAAGGTTATGTCATCATATTTAGCCATCTGTATAAGTGTAGGTATAAAATAGACAATATATAGGTACATAGTACCTACCTATTAGTTATTAATTATTATCTATCTACTTTCACAGTGTTCAATTTATTTATATTTATTATAGACCGTGAAAATATAGACAGGCGCCTTCTAATAATAATAGTGTGTTATTAAAAAATATGTATATACAAGTGATACAATATATATAAATATAAGTTTTTGGTGTTTACTAATTAATTTATCGCCAGTTGATCTTTAGCATAGATACATTAATACGTAACAACGAATAGGCACTATAATATAGTTTGATTTCAATCGGCATTCAGAAAAATAATATCTACCAATATATTATATAATCACCATAGACAGCAATTTAGTAAATTATTAAGTAGGAGGGAATCATTTTTTTTTAATAAAGCTTACATTCAGACATATATTCGCACAAGCACCATACACTACTGCAATCTCCAATATATAGCAAGGATGTCTAATTTGTGGCTCTCGTCGTCGAGTTTATTGCTACTATTTATAAAATTGAAATTGACTTATTATTATTATCAATTTTAATTTTTTTGTTATACATTTATAAAAATTTATCAAATTATATAAAATATATTTTAGCTCTAGGCGTCATTGCATTATTTATCCGTGTGACCGCGAATATATTCATGTTGGCCACTCCTGATTTATATAGTTAATATATTAGTAACAATAAATATAAATGTATTAATATAATTAAACAGTTTTGTTTTCTTTATTAAAATAAATATAATCGTTCGTTCAAAATTTCAAAAAAAAATAATTCCTAATGATACATATAATTTAATATAAATTACAATCATTATTAATCAAACAGAATATATCCATAACTATAAAAAATCAATAGCTAATATGCTGACCTTCTTATTTCTATTGGACAGGAAGTTTCTCATGTTTTTATGTTCCAAAATGTCAGATTCGAACGATATAAACTGATACCAAAGTTAAAAAATAGACTAAAATAATATCCGATTTTAATGTTTTTTTAATATAATAGGTAATACCAAATCGTTATTATATTATGTTTATAATGATTATAATATATTTAAAGGTAATTTCAATAATAGGTAAATCATATAAAAAAAATATATATATATAATTAATACTTGCCAAACGTAAACATAATTGGGACTTGAGAGATTGGGAATTATTTGAGGGGGCCTAGTTAATATTATGTTAGTTCTTATAATATTTCAGTCAAACGTCGTTCTACTATGCCTACATTCGATTACGCAAATACCTGTCGTCACATCAATACAATAAAAAACAAAACAAATATTGAAATTCGATACCTCGTAAATCAATACCAACATGGATTCTTAAAACTCTTATACTTTTTACACTGTCCGCGCTGTAGTTTGCAATACTTTAAATAGATATTTTCCGTTCAAAATACGATAAAATTGGATAATTAACTATTTAAATATTAATAATAATTTACACAGTTATAATTTGTAACAACTTTTTAATATTATGGAAATATAAAAATAATACTATTATAAAAGATGCTCAAAAATATTGGTGAACAGTTAATATGTATAATATGTACATCCAGTATAGGCAGGTGTTATATTGTATAGTATTGTATAAATAAACACTGCATACTGCCATATTATAATCAATATGTATTGTATTCATAATGTGTATCCATTTTAATTATCATTAAATTTTAAAGCAGGAATAATACTAGTAATATATGCGAATGCTTATAGGTCGCAAAATGTCCGAATCTGACCTAATCTTCTAAATCTGCCACTAATTGCTAAATTTCCCCTTAATGGAGCTAACGCACTTTATATACTTTCAGTATCTTAATCATTGATTGTTGAGGCCGTGGTGGTACAGAAGGGTTGGTTGTTAAAACTCTACTGGACAGTATTTATATGAAAAATAAATGTACCAAGTGCTTCAAATTTCTACAAAATAAAAATATGTTATTGTCGTCATATTGTTCTATAATATTATGATTGATATTAACTGATAATATGATAATTGATGACTACAATGAAAATCCGTGTGTGAACCTCCTCCATCCGTAGTTTCTGTTTAAATTTTATAAACACTATAAAAAAAAATTCTGACTAGTCACCTGCCTATCTATATAAGGTATAATATCATATACCTACCTATATGTGTAAATAAATAAATAAACTTTTATGCAATATTTTATGACCATCCTTTTTTTTTATGTTCATAGAAGCGAATTCAATCCGATATTCAACTGTTGGGAAATAGTGTTGTGGTTGAGGCTTTGGAAAAAGTCATTGCTGTACACAGTTTTCTCACTGGTGTTCTTTTTATGGCCACACGGTCTATGGCTTTCTAACATAGCAGGTACCTAGCTATACTTATATGGCTATACAGCCTATATATTATATATATAAATATAAATATATGATAATCTAATGTGTGACGCGTACGCCGGTTTACAAATATTGTATTTTATGTATGCAACATGCATTGTATTTTATAATTAAAAATATTGTATTCGACACTTATATTACCAATCCCCCTTCCCTATAACAAAAAGTTTAAATTTTTTACAATAAAATTCAACTTTTTCTAAATGATATAATTATATCAGAGGATTTATCAAGCATGTTCACACTCTTTTCTTCAATAATGCAAATATTTAAAATCTGATTTTTGAAATGTTTAAACAACCTTTAAAACCTTATAATTAAAATTCTAGAGGGTTTTTGTACTATTTCCTGTGAAAATATATTTGTCTAGTTTATAATGAAAACCCACGTATTTTCTGTTTGCAAATTAATTAGCAGATCATGTTTCTGAAAAATGTTGATATTATATTAAAATAAATTTCTAACGAATAGTTTTTGGGCTAGGTACCTATTTAACTTTTCATATATTATGCAGGCACTAAAGATAATAATTATAGTTCCATAATAATGGGTTTAGATGACATATAGGTATACCTAGTGGATATGATTAACTATTTGTAGTATTTGTACATTTTGGTAATTATAATATAATAATTCATCAGCTTTTACAGTTTATAAAAATGGCCCAAGTATAATAAATATACTATATAGGTACTAGGTCCAATATAATTACAATTTTATATTTTTGTAAGCCCAATGTTAATGATTATTATAAAAAACCAACATATCAAACATAGATAATGTTCTTACCATCAAATTGCATAATATAAGTCTAATTTCACTCTAATTTTTAAACTAACAGGTCTAAACGTGATCTTTTGAGCGTAATTTGCTATGTTACGCACTTATAAAATTGAGAAAACATATTATGCGGGTGTGGCTTCCTCTTAAATCTTAATATAAACATTTTAATAACTAATAAAAAACTATTCACTTGAATTTTAAATTATGTATACCTATCAAAATACTCAAAAAATTAACCACAAAATAACTTACTGTAAAAAATAAGGAAGAATTCTCATTTGAAAACAGAAGTTTGTATTGCCACATGAAACTACTTTAGAACAAAAAATCTCAATAGAATTTTTAAAACGTGATCTTAAAATATATTTAATCGCTTTAAAAAAAATCAGTTTTTGAATAATTTAATTATTAAATCGAAAATGGCGGTGAACATGGTTGATGAATTAAATTGTACCTAATGTATAATTAAATGATAAAAAATAAACATTTTAAAGAAGAATAACAAATTATATTAACTAAATTTCAACAAGCAAATGTGGCAATCAATACGCGTACCTAACTTGAAAAAATGATTAATTACAAACAAATCAATGTTACATATAAAAAGTAAAAAATTAGGATTTCCTAGTGATTATAAAATAAGCCCAATTTAAAATTAAGATTAAATAATATTGAATTTAATAATTATTTAATAAAATCAAATTATATACCTACATAATATATGTTTTTTTTCAAATTCCTAAAATAAAAAATAAATATTAGTTTCTTATAAAAATAATTAGGTATTTGATACAATTTAATAAT